>JBBMOI010000013.1:4430000-4607500 GCA_038088405.1 Porites divaricata | reverse complement strand
GCAGTCTCGAAAAACAAGTCCTTCCGCTGTTTCGCGAGCCGAAAATGAGCCAGAAGGTAGGCGAAGAGCGAAACGTGCTGTGCTATGCTGTTTAACGGAAATGATGACATGGCCCGAGTTGCAGATCTGGGCGACCCTCTGAAGGGAACCTTGAACAGTCACGATTTCTTCGCGTCATACGTGTTGTTGGATGATGTCGGACATGAGGAAAAGGACAGATCACAGAAAAAACTTAACGTGGATGTAACCCTGGATTTTTCATCCGGACAGCGCCACAAGCGATCGCGAGTGCCCGATTTCTTTTGCAATGACAAAGCTTTGATATATTAAGCTCTTCCCGAAGCCAGTGGGTAGTACAGCAAACACATCTTTGCCATCCAGCAAACTTTTCAAAGCTTTTTCTTATTTGTCCTTCAAAACTAAACCTCCAAGGCGCTCAGTTAATCTATCTGAAAACGTTACCTCTGAAATTGATCCCCCGCGCGCGAAAGCCATTTTTAGAACTGTCGACTTGTCAACAGCTTGTCAGTGTGAAGCAAACGTGTTGTCAACGCAGATTAACCTCTATTGTCTAATGACCAATCAGATGGCTGCGTTGCTGGAGCAACGCGCTCCTTGAACGCGAGTCGCAGTAATGTTGATACAGTCACTCTATTTTTCTCGCCCCCCTCCCCCTAGAGCTATAATCCCGACGCCCGCCCCCTCGGTACATCTGAAAATCAAGATGGCCGCTATTAACGGTAAGACGCGCTCGATCTCAACGATCCCACGGAAAAATAGGGGACTGTGAACAGTCTAGATAAACCGTCTCATACGGATAATCCGTCTCTAGTGTGAAAACGGCCATTTCTGTCATAAATGAATGTCGCCCCTCGGCCTTGAGTTGGGCCTTCGCGTGTCTACTTTTGCTCTCGGTTTCCACAAAGATCATGTTTAAATAGGCGGAATATTTCAAAAAGTATGATCTATCAAATGTTAAAATTTCTCAAAAGAATTGCTTATTTCATCCTCAGATGATCCGAAGACCTTTATTTTGCTTTAAAGATACAAATACAGGCAGGAGCCCATCAAATTTTATGGGCTCCTGTTAATATTTAACTATTTGAAACAAAATAAATTAATTTTTAACTTTTTGTTAACCGTAACAGAAAAAATTAACCGACAGCCGTAAAAGAGCCAACATTTTAGCCGATAACCGTAAAAGGCATCACTCCTTTGAGACCATCGTATATATTATATACTTATGAAAAGAATCCCATGAAACAATTATGAGAGTTATGTCATAAAGAACAGCTGCATGCACCCCAGTGTGAAATTAATCGAAATGATAGTGGTTTGACATTCATGACAAACACTTGCCTCCAAAGAGATGACAGCAGTGAGATTATTGATATTTCTTTCCCTCTATTTTGGGCTCTTCTTGAAACTCTTCAAAGCTACTAATCACTGCAGAGAGGGAAAATGTCAAACTTATTCTCTCGATATCTACGGAGATGCCATGGAAAACGTTGAGTTAGTTGGCCATGTTTTTCACAAGTTTGCCACAAAAAACCCAATTCATTGCCACAGCTTGTGTGTTGATGATTGTCGGTGTTTGTCGTTCAACTACAAGGAAAATAATGAAGGAAACGTTTGTGAGTTGAATGAAGGCAGCCACTTTACAAACCGGAGCTCTCTCAAACATTCTCCGGGTTCACGTTATTACAACCTTCGCAGGGCATTCAGCGACCAAAAGGTATAAAAACGTATATCATAAAGCATATAATTTTTGTGACTTTTTTGGGCAATATTCATGGTCAAGTTAATTGTTTGTCTTTGCATCTAAGTATATAAAAGCTAATTTTGTAATGGGCACTAAGCGACGTTTTCTGTAAAATAACTGTTCGAAGAAGCAAATATTGCCTAGAAATTTCTAAAGCTTGAGAAAAGCTAATTAAAACTTAACTTCAAAGCTAAACTTAACCTCGATTTTCGGAGGTTGTGTTATTCACATTTTAATACCAAGATATTGCGAATATTGTTAAAAAGGTGTCGTAAAACTTTCGGTATAAAGACAAAACGTTCCCTATAATTTTCTTATGAAAGCAAGGGGCTACGTCAAGTCCTCGAACTCTCGACCGGACCCATAAGGGTAGCTAACATTTTCGGATGAGACAAAAAAGCCACCTAAAACTCTCGTGACGATCAAAGGTCCCCTAAGACACAGTCCGAACAGATAAGAAGTTTTTAGGGCAACTCCAAATCAACCAAAAAGGTTTCTAATTAAAAGCATAGAATTATTAAATAGGTAGAACTATTAAATTGGTAATTTATGGCGATTTCATCTTCGCACAATATGGATTTAAAGATGTTAAACGTTGCAGTGCACTGTTAGACTTTTGTTGGAGAAGGACATGAATCGGGAAAAGTTAAGTGAACCAGGGCAAAAGGAAGGCAAACCTGATGAAAGCAATTTGAACAATTTAATAAATACGAATTTTAACAACCCGAGGGCAAATTATGCCATAAATTTAATAGTAAAAAGATTTTCATTTGTAAATAATAACTATTATCCCCAAGTGGCATACTGCTCGTGAGCATATGAGAAGTCAGAGATCTTGAATATATTATCGTGCGAGAGGGTTTTCATTGCAGTTGAAAATTGTATGGCGAGGTGTTCTTGAACTAGCGGGTTTATTTCGCCTCAGAACGAGAACCTTTGAAGCTAAAAACTGCTAAGCGGTTTCTGCAGATGATGTGTTTTGTTTTCGTAATATTTTTGTCGAAAATGAAGGGGTAAAGTGCAGAGTAAGTTGGATAAATGGAATATATTTGATTTCAACGCGCATGTAGCAGAAAGTTGGTGCGCTAACTGTGTTCGGTAGATTACTCATTTTCTTCCAACAACGCTTTGGGTAAGAACAACGTTTCAGTTAAGAGGTAGTTTGTCAGCTCTCTTCCGCTATTTGTGCGTTTACGTTCACAAATGTGTTAGCCTATCATTTTAGCCTTAAATTTGATCAACATTTTGTGGAGCGATTTCTACGGTCATAATCACCCCACGCGAGAAAAGGCGACACGCGTCGCCTTTTCTCGCGTGGGGTGATTTTCACGCGCGTTCGCGTTTCGCTCGCTGTACTATCCCTGAGGAAAAATGGGGGACTCCTCGTAGTCTATACGGTCACGATTGCCTTCAAACTTGCAGACATAAAACTAGAGAGCTCTGAGGCTTATTTGCTGAAGTTAGGGGGAAATCTGTCGTGGGATTTCGAAGTTATTTTCATTTTTCGTAAAAATGAGGTTTTAAATATATGCCGATATCTCAAAAGTTTTTATACCTATAAGAAAATAAATAACATTTTCTTAAAGTTTCATCATTATTTATTAAGGATGCAAGAAATTGTAGAAATCGATAGAATTTTTCATTCTGAAAAATGCGAATCAAAAACATAACCAACACGCATATAAATGGCAACTCTTGCCGGACGAGTGACTCAAATAGCTTCAAAAAGGTCCCCGGAGTATTTCATTTCAAAAGGATTGCTAAATATAAATGCATCCTCTCTTTTAAATGTGTTGATTGAAAATGTCAAGCAAAAGCAGCTAAACTAACAAATGTTTTGCATCTGAAGTCACAGTTTAGGCGTTTACTGGCTTTCGCAATATGGCCACCCAAATGGAAGAAATTTCCACAACCGGCCGTACAAGAGGAGAACAAAATGCTCATGTAGATTGTAGCTAAAGGCTGAATGCAACGCGACACGATTGACATTTATACGGAAATGTAAACAAGTAAACTGGTACGAATTATTTCATGTTGTTTGTCATGTTTGTGAGTCGGCATTTGGTATTAGTAGTATACGTAAACCGCGGTTTGGTGTTTTCTCGGTTAGGGAACTTGGCATTTAGTTTTAAAATAAATTCTGACCGGTCGACGGTTTTTCTTTTCGATCTTTTTTTCTCTTCGGTAGATACATTTTGTTCAATTTTGACTTTTGATATATTAATTGCAATTAGGAGGTTACCGTTCTAGGTTTATTTAGTATTCTTTATACAAAACGTTCATCCTGAAAATTCCATTCGTCATTCATTCTACCCCTGTAGAACCCCTCTTGCTCGAAAATAATAATCCATGCTAGCAAAATCGGGGCATGCGCAGATCTCGACTCCAGAGTTTAATTCGGCTTGGCCCTACATCAGAAAATATTACCCTTAGGGCCCTTAGTAATCTGTGAAAGTTTCATGCTTGTATCACTAATTTGAACAATTTTGGTCGATAACAGCTGGACTAAAATCAATGAAAATATTAAAAGTAAACATTAGAGTACTGGCTGCCTGGAATAACCATTTAGCATTAAATGAAATTAAATTAGAGGTCAGCAAGAAAACTGAAGCACAAACGCACACATAAAAAGAAAAAAAAAGGGAGAAGAGGAAAAACGCTATTTCTACGCTATGAAGGAAGTCTGAAGGAAGTCAGAATACTAATTTACGGGCAATTTGGGAAACAACACAACCGCTAATAAGTTTACAAGAATACAAGTAACTAGTAATCTTTGACAAGATCGCCTTTTACTGATTCATTGAAGTTTGAAATAGAGAAGGTTTTCCAACTTTTGCTATTTGAGTTCTGTACTTTGGGACCCTTAAATCTTATGTTAAATATTCCATAATTTGTTCTTACTTTACGTAAAGTATAGAACATATGATGATATTCGAAGCACTTCAAACACAGATAGACGCCTATTGTGAACTTTATTCATAGAAACATAGAAACAGAGACAAGGTCAGGCAGTTGAACAATATTTAAGCTTTGGAAAATTGGACTAGAATACTCACGAAATTTAGAGAAGTCATCACTCGCACTGCTCTCTTTTGTAAAATGAACAAAAGTTGGGTAGTTGAAGAATAGATGTTACCCCAAGAAATTAACCATAGGTTAAGAAGGGACATATTAATTAATATAGTTTAGCCAGAATATCTGAATTCACATAATAACGAAGTTTAGAAAGAATCCCAATATTGTGCTTAATCTTTTTAGCAATATAGCTTAGTTAAATTTTCCAAGATAACTTAGAATCTATTATAATACGTAGATATTTTATTGAGTCCTCTTGGTTTAAGTTTATGCCATTTAAAGAGAGTGTGACATGAAAGGGTAACTTTCTTTGTAGAGGGCGAAAAATGACACAGTTTGACTTATCATGATCAATATTAATATCTTATATTTGTTAACACTCAACCAAGTATGAATATTTACTAGTTCATTGCTTAATTTGGAGTTATTAGGACTTTAACTGATTTTTGTGTTTATGAAGCAAATTCGTATCATCTGCCAATTAAAGGAAATCCAAAATTTCAGAGCAGTTACTTAAGTCATTTATATACAAGAAATACTAGTGGGCCGAGAACTGAGCCTTGAGGAACACCACAACAGACAGGTTGATGTTCAGACTCAGTTTGCCCCAAGGAAAGATATTGATATCTGTTGGTAAGATAAGAGGTGAACCAATCTTTGGTTACACTACTAATGCCATGATAATCTAGTTTTTCAATCAAGATATTATGATTTACAGTATCAAAAATATACCACAAGAAAATTCCTAGCAGTCAATTGCGTGTTGCATCAAGTCAATGATGCTCAGGATAGCATGATCTTCGCACGGAAGCCAAACTGCTTGCAAAAATTTACTTTTTTCTTCTCCAAAAATTCTAATATTCTTTTATGGCCCACGCCCTTTTATAATTAAAAACAGGGGTAACTTTAGCTATTTTAAATAAATCAGTGACAATTCCAGTAGAAAAAGAAGCATTGAGTATAATTTCTAGAGTGCAGATATAACATGCTTGGTAGCTTTTAAAATAGCAACTGGTATGCTGTAAGGCCCAGTAGACTTATTAGCATTTAGCCCAATAATTTTATTTACCTTGGGCTGAATTCAAAGCTCTCCCCTGACTTTTCAGTTTGCTGAGTTTTTACCGGGTTTGAAGGTCCCAATGTGTGATTAAAGTGGAGGTGAAGTCATTTGGACAAAATGTCTTCTGAATATATTGATGAGTTTTCAAGTTGAATGCCTGATAAAATAAACTTAATTCCTGTAATTAAAAAAAAAAAAAAAAGAAATAAAGGACCCTTTTTTTCGAAATGCATTATAGAGTTCTACGAACCCGGTCCTCGTTCCACAATATGTGGGAAAAAAATCAACAGTTTCAGCCAACAGATTTTTTTTTGTCACTGGGATGTCACCTTTTCAAATCAGAAGATATATTTCGAAAAAATAGTTGAAATTAATTGATTACATAACAAATCACTCTACGCCAGTCAAATTATTAAATTTACGATACTTTTAAATATAATAGTTAAGTTCTCTTTCTATTCAAAAGATAAATCACGTTTTATTGCGAGTCTTCCCAAACCGAATTTACGAAAGCGATCGAGACCTCCATATGGTGGCGCTAGAGGTTTGCTGAAGAGATGACCCAAGCAAGAATCTCAACTGTTTGGGATAAATGGCCACAAGCGTGACGATTTTAATTGAAACCAATGAATAAAAATAACTAATTAACATCTCCTCAGGAAAGGTGAGGACAAAAATCCGTCAAAGGGATGTCAGTTCAGGCTGATGGCAATACATCGTTTTCACAGTCAAGCAACAAAAAAATAAATTGGAAACCGTCTCGTGGAAGAAGCCAAGAAAATGACATGTTATAAAAGACTAATATATATATACAATCCGTCCAAGTCTCAGGTCTTTGTGGCCCACATTTTTTGAGTTATTTGCCGAAACGTTTCAAGCACCTTTGTAGAGCTTTGTATGGAGATGCCATATTGGTGTACCGTTTTGGTGCACCAATAGGGCCGCCGGAAATCAACAAAAACATCTGGAGTTCACTTTTTCTATGAAAGCTCTTTCTTTTCACACGAGAACTAGCATACGTACCCATAAACATAATTATCTTCTAATACTTGAAACTGTTACACTGCTGAAAATCAAGAGGAGGTACTTTTTTCAACGTGACAGTATCCCTATTTTGGTGTCACGCAGTGTGAAAACTCGGAAGCTGAAATTGCTGTATTTTGGAAATGAAACACGCTAGGGGAATGGAAACTTGTCTAAAGATTTACTTTTTGTTTATCTTCAACCTAGTGTAAATAAGAATTCGTAAGACCTCACTATTTTGACTTCCCAATTTCAATGACGCCACTGTGAAAACCATTTATTGATGGTTTTTAGTGTCACGCCATTCAAAATAGATGAAAATAAAAATCAAAACCATTCAATAGATAAAGTCTAGAATCTGGGAAATGAAAGGAGGTACATATGCAAAGACCCTCGCCAAGATTCAGGTCAGAGGAATATTTCGTATACGAGATGTCCGAAGAAATGTTTTACCCAAATTTATGGAGATTTGTATGGAGACGCCATGCTGGTGCTCACCTGGATGAGCTCCAACATGGCGGACGGAAACCAACAGAAACATCTGTTACCGAGTTTTGCTACAAAAGCGTGAATTTATTCTTCGAGAAACTCATAAACATTAAAATAATACTTTTTCCAGTACATGAACTGTATAGATGCCAAATTTTCCTGTAATAAGTCATTTTTTTAACCTACATGACAGCTCTCTTGGCCGTCATGTAAATGCCGCGTCACGCAAAAGCTTAGAAATTCAAGCGTACTCTATCACAAAACCAAGAACCCTTTTGAAGCGAAAATTTGTTTGGCAATTAGTTTTCAGCTGCTCTAATACATCGTGAAAGTAAAATCTCGGTAAGATGGATGGTTTTTTAGTTTGAATTTTAGTGACGTCATGTGAAAACCAACAATAGCTGGAGGGGCGGCGCAAAACATGTAACAAGTCTTTTATTCAGAAATAAACACGTTCGATCTCCTGATTGGCCAGGGAACCACCTGCACACTGCTGATAAGAAACGGGGAATGCCTTGAAATAAAATAACATCATGATTCCATCTTCTCATCATAATGTTTGTTTTATTTGTCGACTTTTTACACTAATTAATCTTTTAACAGGGTGTGCTCTCCCGTAGAGATTTTTATTATCGACCACAGTACAGTTCAAGATCATGCTGTCGCCCTCTATTACCATAAAATGAAACATTAGGCTTTTACATGCAGCAGGATTCAAGTGAGCTTTAACTTTTTCTTTCAATTGCGCTTATTCAAAGCCGTCTTTACAAGCCAATTTTTTAGAAACTGAGTGTAATCGTATAGCCTTCAACCAAGTTAGGGAATCGAACTAGTTGGGGCGGCTATATACAGAAGCACTCATGACAACTCTTTCACAGTTCAGTTCCTCACTGTCTAATTCTCACTTTCTTCTCACTTTAACGTTACAATTTAACTCAAGAAAAGCAATGTAAGCTGTAGCGTCCTGCTTTTAGGGAAAAACATCCACTTTCACAGCTTTAGGTGCGAACTGTCATTCATATTTAGTTCAAGAATTTCGAGAAGACAGCTGCGACCTGATGATGCTTCATTGCAAAGTTTAACGCATTTCGTAGATTTCAATGCTAAAACCGAACTGCTTCTTAGAAACGCAACGCCAGACTTAATGGAAAAATTACAAGGATCAGTTTGATAATAAAACTTCTATCCCAAGATTAGTATAAATATTTAAATGTTACAACTGAATTTTTCGTCCGATTACAGTATTTACTTTTGATATAGCAAACGAATTAAATTAAATATGGAAAAAAGGCGAGCTTATCCGATAGCAAGACAGCTCAACGAACTACTATTACATCTTTTATCGTATAACTTTAACGACCTATTCACAAGATAACACGCTTAATCAAATAGAACAAGATAGCAATTATGTCTTACCGAAGAGAAAATGGTGACAAGTCTTTTTTTCATTAAATACTCCAGTTTTAAAAGGTGTGAGCGGCTCAAAGCAAAGAGAAAGATTGATTGAAAAGGTCGATGGTTACAAAAAACAAAAGAATTGCAAGAATCGAAAGTCAACGAAAATATCCATATAAAGACTTTGTTTATGAACTAAAGGTTTTAATTAGTTCCGCTACCGTTCGGGTCCGTCTGGCAACATAAGAGTCTTGTAACAATTTCCTTCGTTAAGATTATCATAAGAAAAGGTACAATTTTTATTAAAAATAAAACTTTTATTAAAATTAAACTTATTTGAAAAGGGTTGTTCCTTTTTAGGATACTGATTGCTGACAGTAAAACCTTCTCGGCAACTATTCCAAATTCGGTAATAAATTCATTTTACCGTTATGTTACAACTTAATTTTTCACGTTCAAAATTGCGTTTTTGCGTTTTTTAACATAATGTCATGTGCGTCAATGGCTGATCAACTATTTTTCCTGGGAGTTAGCTATTATGTCACGATTCGAGGATCCCTCTATCACTCATGCATAACAATTGTTCATCCTTAACTATTTCACATGAATAATACCTCTCATCGCATCTTTATTTCTAAATCAATTTTGTTTTCAGAGACGCAGTGTGACTACATGTGGTGACGTCACATGCATTAATGGCTGCTGCAAGAATAATCCTTGTCAGAATGGAGGAACATGTACCGAAATATGTGAGGCCACGAGTGTTCGGTACAACTGTTCTTGCCCAGCAAAGTTTATTGGTAGACACTGTGAGTTTGAAAGAAAAAGCTGCCAGGCCTATAAAGCTGCAGCAGAAAGAAAATCTGGATTGTACACAATCATTGATGACAGTGATAGAGTCTTCAAAGTATTCTGCGATTTTGACTCCGAATCCAAGTTTGCCTGGAACTTGATCCAGTCATTTAGCTTTTCAAACAAGGATGACTTTAAGGTAAATTAGGTTCAACTGCAATCTATGATGGCTTAAAAAAAAATCAATTGTATTGTGTTGCATGTGATGCTGTGTTTGTCCTTGTTAGAGCGCTAGACTAACAATTCGGAGGCCCCGAGTTCAAGTCCCGCCCGGAACACTGGCTTGATTTGTTCTCGGTAGTCCCGAGTTCGAATCCTCGATCACGCGTGTAAATAATAGCCAACAGGTTTGCCTCCGGCCAGTTGGAATTCTTAACAGGTCAATTTAGTTCTCTTTGAAACTGCCCACCTACCCCTCCCCTAAGCCATCATTTTGCCTTAAGTGAGAAGTAAGTGTTAATGTTAGCTTAGGGGTAGGGGGGGGGGGGGGGGGGGGATAGGTGGGCAGTTTCCCCGAAACCTAAATTGATCCTTCTTAACCGCATTGATGTTTCTTTACGGAGATGTCGCAAATTCAAAACGTGCTGGAATCTCAGTTAAGGACAGACAGAATAAAAATCGAATTTTATCAAAACACCTCTTGCCGTCCTACCTGACTCCTGAAAATCTCCTCATAACTTACTGTACAAAGAGCCAAAAAATTGACTGAGTTGTTGTTGTTGTTGTTGTTGTGTACTGTATATGCAGGGAGTTATCTTTTCTGACTACAATGACGCAGATGCGACCAGTGGCGATCAACCAAACTGGTATGCGTACTTGATCCGCCCAGCATACCTGGCATGGCTTGGGGCCCAGTCCACTCACTGGCGAGCTTCTTGCCGCTATGATACCGACGGAGTTGTGTACACAGATTACATGCGAACATCCCTGGCAGATTGCAACATACTTACCATGCAAAAAGAACTTGGTACGTGCTTCCAGTTTGAATTCATAAACATCCGTGGACATGAATGTTTCAACTGCACTGTACCACTCTGGAACGAAAAAGGCGCTTATTCTTTGCATACAGATACCCACTTCAGGTATTGTGCGTTTGACGGAAAAACAAGCTCCGTTCACCGAGAAGACAACTTCGGTCATTATGTTCATTACAATCCCTTGCATCGCTGTTCTTCTGGCTCTAATTCTACAACTCAGTTCTGGCTTGGAGGCAAATGAAGGGCTGTCTATTACGGGGTGTTTTTACTCACGTGGAAAGCATCTAAGCAAATTTATTGGAACAAAAGAAAGCGTTAGCATGAGATAAGAGTTCAACTCCCACAAGACTGGTTTGGGACACCAACATGGCCGCCGTTCCATTGTTTTGGGACACCAATATGGCCGCCGTGACATCATGTGAAAACACTCTATAGACAAATTGATAGTACCTATGTGATAGAAAGGAGGGGTCTATCATGTAGAGTGGAACCTCGATATAACGAACCAGAAATAATAAAATGTATCAAAAAAACCTCGATATAACGAAACCTCGCTATAGCGAACAGATTTTGCCAGTGCCTTGGCTAATCATCATATCGAGGTTCCACTGTACATGGCAAAGGGCTAAGCGAACTGATACTAGTAATTTGATCACATTGAAAAGCTGTGAAAGGGTGGGGGGAAGCTGGGGTACCGTAGTAAACGACTTTTGGACCCCCGGGCCCTGGGCGATGGAAAGACTCCTTCGATATCTGCGTTTGAGACAACATTAATCTTTAATCACAGTTCGTAACCATACATAACTGATACAAATGAACTAATACTAACATATACAATCAAACAAAAATACAAAAATGGTTAACAGGACGGTAGTAGGGGGAAAATAAATTCCCATGCTAAGACATACCCTCCAAAAAAGAAAAAAGAAAAAAAAATTAATTAATATATAAACATATACTAAAAGACTATAAATTAGGCTATAAATTATAAACCTAGATGCCTAATAATAATGCATAAACTTATATCAAAGACACTATGCCTAGTATTTTAAGGTAAATTATGAGCGAAGGTACTTAATCAGTCAAACTTTAAAAGACTGAAGGCTAGGAGATGACATTACTTCAGAAGGCAAAGAGTTCCAATCATTAATATATCTATGAAAAAACGAATATTTGAAATAATTTGTACGGGCAACTTTAGGCCTTATTTTATACTCATGCTTACTTCTAGTTCGAGTTCATCCAATAATATCAAAGTAATGATGGCAATTGATATCACAGTAACCAAATATAATCTGATACATTTGAACTAAGATAAGATATTTCCTTCTCAGTTCTAAAGAGTCCCATTTTAACGCTAGAAGTCTTTCAGGATATTCTTTGTCGGGGCCACATATTAGTCGGGACGCTCATCTATGAATTGCTTCGATTGCCTTGGTGTACTTCACCAGAGAAGGGTTCCAGACTGGGCATGCGTACTCGAGGATAGGTATTACTAGCGCCTTGAAAGCTGTCTTGACACCAGTCTTGTTTGAATAACCAAATGTCCTTTTAATCAAGCCCAACACCTTGTTAGCTTTAGCACAAATTGAGTTAATGTGATAATCCCATGATAAAGGCGGCTCCAACCAAAGTCCCAGGTGTTTGTGGTGGTCCACTTCCGGTAGTAAGATGTTGTTCAACGAATATTGACATATTATTGGATCTTTCTTCCGTGTAATGTGTAGGACTTCACACTTCTCGGTCTTAAGAGTAACAAGCCAACTCTTGCACCAGTCAGAGGCAGATGTCAAATCCTCTTGAAGTAGATCGCAATCCGATCTATTTTCTATATGTCGATGAAGGACAGTATCGTCAGCAAACAAATATGAGTTGCAGGAATTACTGAGTAAGGAAGATCGTTGATGCATGCAAGGAACAGCAAAGGCCCAAGCTAGTATACTGCCTTGGGGCACTCTAGATGTAACACTTAACCAGTGAGATGCTTGACCCTCGATCACTAAACGCTGTTTCCTCGACGTGAGAAAATCCCTTAACCAATTTAAAATCTGGCCTTTGATACCATAGCATTCCAATTTGTAGAGGAGATGGGCTTTGGAGACTTTATCGAAAGCCTTGGCAAAGTCCAAAAACACTGCATCAACTGATCCAAGGCCTGAAACCACTCATGTACTAGTTGCAGTAGCTGGGTAACACAAGATAGGCTTGATGGTCTAAATCCATTAATTACAAGTCGACCCTACGGAGTACACAATAGTTCATTTGCATTAGTGAGGAGCTTATGATCCTCCAAGAGATGGTCTCCTGTATTAGTAGATGAGATGAAAAAAGGATGGATTTAATCGTTTTAGTTGTTAGTTTGGTTGCGTACAAGAAAGGATTACAACGATGACAAATATCGGGTAAGTGCAGACGAAGGGCGCGTTCCATTGGCAATTCAGCTTATCTAGTAGAATGCTATGGCTGTTGCAGTCAAACGCCTTGCTCATCAGTCCAAAAGAACAACAGCACTAGTCTTCTTTTAACTGGATGTTTTAGGGGGGATACCGCCCAAGTTTGAGCATTAACTACGATCGGCATGAGTAAAGATATGGGAAAAAGGTTACCACAACTGTATTAAATAACGATTAAAAATTCTTTTGATCTGAGTTTTATTGCAATTTAGAGTCGCCATTGTTACGTAATGACGCCATTACGTTTTAATTTATCTTTGTGTTTCTCTGTACTAGGAGTTTTTTTTAAGAAATCGCTTAAAGGAGTATGTACCTGCCATAATTGCCCTTAACTTGTATGGTTTACCCTATATTTACCGGAAGCCTATAATTTATAAGCCCCCGGCTTCTATATAGGCTTCCTTGCCTTTACCACATTTGATCTTGTAATAATTTAGTTGGAATATTGTATATTATCTTTAATGTATTTCTTTATACTGTTGTTGTATTTCTTGTTAAAGGCAAAATAAAAATGAATGAATGAATGAATGAATGAATGAATGAATGAATGAATGAATGAATCATGAGAACGTTTGAACAGATTCTATGAGAGCGTTTTGGAAATATTTTGAAACAAAGTTTTAAGAATCATAAAAACAGTGAAGTAGCATGCTATTCACACAATTTGCTAATATTTTACGAAAATGATAAGCTTCATCTCATGGTGGTTTGATTCCATTGAAAACTGCGTACAATAAAAAGGGGGGAATTGCTCTGAGCGATCGCGACTTAAAAGAATTTTATTAACCTGCATTCAGCTGCTTTTGTTACAGCTTTTGCACATAATTTGGTCCATGCCTACAATTTTCGCATTATTCGAAAAACCACTCGACAAATTTTATCGAGCAATTTTTCGAATAATTTCACACTCGTTCGCTGCGCTTACTCGTGAAATATTTTTCAACACTCGAAGAGACATTTCGTATCTCCAAGCGGCCATGTAATGTTCTATTTATTATATAAGCACCAATGAAATACCAAACCATTTCACTTTAATAGTTTTTTTGGTGTGAAAGGCGCGATTTATTATGTAGCTACAGCATGCAAAGGCGATATTTCCACATGTGAAGATATCAAGTTTTCGCGCTAAAGCTCACCTGGTATTTCATTGGTGTTTATATAATAGTGCAAAATAATTACTTCTTTTCTCTTTAGAGGGGTCTTAGCAACGCTCGAAGGACCGACAAAATTAGCAAAG
Source organism: Porites divaricata (assembly GCA_038088405.1). Taxonomy (NCBI): domain Eukaryota; kingdom Metazoa; phylum Cnidaria; class Anthozoa; order Scleractinia; family Poritidae; genus Porites; species Porites divaricata. Next base: position 4,593,177 of record JBBMOI010000013.1, on the reverse strand, counting down.
GTGCTAATGAGATCCTACAATCATGGACAAAAGTCTTGGGACACTTTTGCGTTTCTGGGGTGTTTTTCAATTCACACAGGTTCAACCCCTCCTCTCACCCTACAAACAATGTTGGACGCGTGTATCCAGAATTTTTTCCGAGTTTCAACTTTGTATAGGGTGGGGGGAGGGAGAACTGCAAGAAAATTTTGAAAATGATGCACTGTTTTAAGAGGGAACCGGGAAATGACGGAAAAAATATGCATATTGTAGTACTGTCCCAAGGACTTTTGTCCAGGATTGTAGGTCTCATAAGGCGGAACTTCTGGTTCTGCGACGAAAAAGTTAAACTGACCTTGTATAAAACGTTAGTGAGGACCCGTTTACATGGAGGTGGGGGACCCCAGGTAGGCGAGATAACCGACTTAGTGGGGTAACCCGCCTGTCCATATGATCTCTCTTTTGAATTTGATCACGTTTACATGATAAGTGGGGTGACCCGCCGCATGTTACCTCACCTATCTGGGGTCCCCCACCTCCATGTAAACAGGCCCTCAGTGCTAAATTCGAGTATGCAACGTCAGTCTGGGATCCACATTATAAACGTGATATTTGTAGACTAGAAGGTGTGCAAAGAGCCGCAGCGCGCTTCTGTAAAAGTGATTACTGCTATACCTCCAGCGTTAGCATTATGTTAGATAGTCTTGGCCTCGAACCCCTTGAAACGCGAAGAAAACTAAGTCGTCTATGTATGATGCACAAAATTATTCACGGACTCGTTGATTTGAATATACATAATTATCATTCGATGCAAATGTTTCTTTCTTTTCATTGGCCGAGAGCCCACCACGTGACCTGCAAATAACTGCCTACAAATAATGGTGTGCTCATGCGAAATGTCGTTCAACTGTTTTTAGCTGCAAATACTATTCTGCTCATGCGTAAATGAAACCACGCTTGCTCCTTGCTCGTTTATGTGATCTCTGTCAATACTCCTGGAAGGCAGCGCGCGCTAACCGCTTTCCGAAGATACTATTTATTAAAAAACAAACTCAGTGATCGAATGATAAAATAATTATTTGCAATTCTCCAAGGAAACACAAGCACGGAGCAGTCATGCGTATTGCTGGTTTTCAGTGTCACGCCATTCAAAATAGATCAAAATAAAAATCAAAACCGTCCAATAGATAAAGTCCAGAATCTGGGAAATGAAAGGAGGTACATATACAAAGACCCTCGCTAAAATTCAGGTCAGAGGAATATTTCGTATACGAAATATCCGAAGAAATGTTTTACCCAAATTTATAGAGATTTGTATGGAGACGCCATGCTGTGCTCACCTGGATGAGCTCCAACATGGCGGACGGAAACCAACAGAAACATCTGTTACCGAGTTTTGCTACAAAAGCGTGAATTTATTCCTCGAGAAACTCATAAACATTAATAAAAGTAATACTTTTTCTAATACATGAACTGTTTAAATAGCAAAATTTCCTGAAATAAGTCATTTTTTTAACCTACATGACAGCTCTCTTGGCCGTCATGTAAATATCGCGTCACGCAAAAACTTAGAAATTCAAGCGTCCTCTATCACAAAACCAAGAACCCTTTTGAAGCGCAAATTTGTATGAAAATTAGTTTTCAGCTGCTCTAATGCATCGTGAAAGTAAAATCTCGGTAGGATCGATAGTTTTTTAGTTTGAATTTTAGTGACGTCATGTGAAAACCAACAATACTTTAGCTCTAAGAATGCCCTTAAATTCTCCTTTAATTTTTCCCCAGGATCTCAAGTGGGACCAGCTCCCAGCCAAGGTAGTGTTATCTCCATCGCCAGGTGATCTGTGACGTCACTGCGGGGGCCTGGGGAAAGAAATTTTAATGCCGTATCCCATAAACCAAAGCTGAAGGGAACAGATTGAATTGAATTGAATTGGTGCGCGCGTTGGTTTATGGGATACGGCATTAAAATTTCTTTCCCCAGGCCCCCGCAATGATGTCACAGATCGCCTGGGCTTACTGTGTTCAAGGAGAAAGCGACTACTTCAGTTATGAACTTCAATCCAAACTAGACAAGTCAATAATACGTATTTTTTTTAACAGTTAGTGCATGTGATGCCTCACCGGCTTTACTATTACTTAATGAAGGTAAAGGTAAAGATAAATCATCTGCTGGGCGCTGCGATTTATTTTGGTTATTTAGAGTGCCCGGGAAGGAGTGACAGTAAACATCAGGAAATTGAATAATTTTAAGTTTTAGTGGGCGAAATTCTTGTACCAGATAAATTTTAACAATATCGCATTCTTTTTATACATTTTGAAAGGGCTATAGATGTAATTAGTTAATTGTAATGGCACCCAAGAATATTTCTCATGGCAGCCCTAGAAAATAAATTTCTTTTAGTCAAATCTAAAATGTTTACTTTTAGGACAATTTTTTGTGAAAGAATTCAACAGAGATTAAGGTATACTTAGCCTCTCTTTGAAGGGCTCAGAAATGGCTTATTTACTTCAGAGTATGAACAAGACCAAGATTGAAGAAAGCAAACACGAAGAAGTAAAAATAAGTTTGTCCAGCTGGAAACAGGTGTCAATGAGAAGAATCCTTGTAGCCACGCACGAACAGCGAACAAAGAGAGCCACTGGGGCCGGTTATATAAATCTTAATTGAGTTGGACGGGAACGATTATAATTCCCGGCGTTCAGCTAAGTCAAACGTTTTATTTAAACTCCAGAGGTAAGCAGCTACCGTAAAATTCCGAACTCGTAACGCAAAAAAACCCTCCGTTAAATCGCCCCTCCAAATATAAGCCCCCCACGGGAAATTGCCCTCAAATGCAAAGTAAAACAAAGCAAAAATGTTTAATTTCCTTCCAACCAAAAGGTTAGCCCAATTGATTTTGAAACGCAAATTTCCCTCCATAGACAAGCCCCTCCAAAAATAAGCCCCTCAAAAAGGGTCTTAGTTTGAAAAATATAAGCCCCGGGCTTATTTTCGGAATTTTACAGTAGTCTACGAATAGTTATTGACAAAGTTTGTCACGAGTCATTTATCAGAGTTGCTTATTACTGAAGTACATAGATAAAAAAAAGGGTGCTGCGGATGGTTGTAGTTATGATATATTTAAAGTGTCGCATCTTCATTTCGGTGCAGTCAGCTGTTGTTAATGATCCTAATCATGTCTCGTCTTCAAGTGCGGCTGAAAATAAAAGAGAAGGCATCGTTTCACTGGCCACCCAGCCAGACCTGAGTAGTGGCGTTAGGTCCCGACGAACAACGATGTGATGGATTAACAACGCCATAACTTCCAAAGTTGTCTTCGCTGGAAACTGCACCAGTCTTTCCTTTGAATTCACAGATATTATGGTCACTATCTGTGTGCAAGGAGTTTTCATCTTTTTCATACCAGAGTGGTGCCGTGCAGTTAAGGCATTCGTACCCCCGGATGTTCATAAATTCGAACTGGTGGCATGTACCTGATTGGATCTGTGGGATAAGTATGTTGAAATTTGCCAGGGATGTTCGCATGTAATCTGTGTACATAATTCCGTCGGTATCATAGCGACAGGTAGCTCGCCAGTGAGTGGAGTGGGCCCCAAGCCATGCAAGGTTTGCTGGGCTGATCAGGTACGCATGCCAATTTGGATGGTCACCGCTGATTGCGTTGTCATCATCGTAATCAAAGAAAACAATTTTGTCCTACAGATTACAAACTTGTCATTAGCATTACTAGATGAGAACAATAAATGATGGATTTTATTCTTTTAGTTGGCAAGCCTGTGACATGCGCAAGAGAAGATTACAAATAGGGGGTAACACGCGGTTTAAATGTCTCTAAATATTCACTAAAGCGTGATATTGAGAGAAGACGGCTGAAAGAAGCACTGAAGAGCACAGAACTTGTAATTATTCTATTCATTTCGTGTGTTTCGTATTCGTTTATAACTGATCAAAATACGATCTGTATTTACTGGTTTTTAATTGGGGGTTAAAACGTCACAATTTGTCGAATTCATTTCAAGATAAGCTATCCGGATTGGCTCATAATCGGATGTGTTTTTATTTTTGTTGTTGTTTACAGGATGATAAGCCTGGAGCATCGTTGTTGGCTTCAAATTACCTGATGAGAGAGGGGGTACTGAAAATGAGCGGACCTTCGGCCTCGGATCTGTCAGTCAAGAAATGATTATTTCGAGCGACGACTAAAAAAAGGATCTTTTACCCTGCGTTTTTTATCAAGCTCACAACAACAAGTGTTGTTTATCTTGGGCAGCTCTTTAGTCAGACCAGGGAAACAAACAATTCTGAAGACTGAAATTCAAGTTTAGTCTCAGGACTAATCTCGAGAAGGGAAGTGTCAATAATATACAAAGTGCATATAGGGTACCATCTGCAATACTTGCCCCAAATATGTCTTTCTTTGATAAGCTGAACGACTGGATCAAGTTCCATGCAAACCCAGGTTCAGAGTCAAAGTCACAGAACACTTGGAAGGATTGATCACTGTCATCAGTAATTGTGTACAATCCAGAACTCGTTTCTCCAGCAGCTTTGTAGGACTGGCAGCTCTTTCTCTTTTCACAGTGTCTACCGATAAACTTTGCTGGACAAGAACAGTTGTACCGGACGCTCGTGGGCTCACATATTTCCGTACATATTCCTCCATTCTGACAAGGATTATTCTTGCAGCAGCCGTTCACGCATGTGACGTCACCATCACATGACGTCGCATGGTGTTTCTAAAAATTGATCAAACAATCTTTTTTAAATTTTTTGTTTATACAGAATAATTGGAGTGACCAGATATACTGCGTTCTTTAAAATACAAATATTGAACAGCATAGTACTAATTCCCTAGCAAGAAAAGTGGGGGGCAGACGAATGTATTGTACCTTATCTTATCTGCTCTTGTCTTATATTTATTTAATCGCTGACAAACCTGACAAGGAATAAAAAGAAATAATTGGCTACCACTTGACGAAGGCTGCATGAATGCAGTTGTGAGCTTGACCTGCTATTAAGTATAACGGATATAAAAACACGACCGAACAACGTATGACAAAGGCCTAAACTGGTTAAAAGCGGAAAATGGGAAAGAATTGAAGTGATAAATAAACAAAGCTACCCTAGAGAGACATTGTAAACTTGTTCTTTGATGCGCGTATACCTTGAACTCCTTACTCCCCAGCTGCGACGGCTTCATACGTACCCCGGGGGGGGGGTACTCGATATATCCTTGGGTGGGGAGGTGCGGCCCGGCTCCTCATACCCTGACCCTGTGTAAGACAAAAATCGCTGATTTTCCTACCCTGTTTAAGACAGGATTTCGATTTTTGATACCCTGTTTAAGGCATTCGTAGAACGTACGCGCAGGCTGTTTATCGTCCAAGAAAAGATACCCTCTTTAAGACAAAAATTGATAAAATCGATACCCTGATTAAGACAAAAAATGATAAAATCGATACCCTGTTTAAGACAAAAATCCCGTAAAACATACCCTGGCTGGCCGCACGTCCCCATTAAGCCCTTATAAGGGAGTACCCCACCCCCCGGGATACGTACAAGATCACCTTCTTTAAGCTTCTTTAAGAGAAGGAAAGTCACGCGAACATGTTGGTTGTGGTACTTAGACTGCTGGAACTGTCGCTTAATCAGTTGTTGGATGTACTCGTTAACTCTGTTGGGCTCTGGGCTGAAGGAGAGTCTTCCTTGTGGGCAGGAGTATTATTTTTCTCCGGTTCATTAAACGTTCAACAGTACTTGATTCCATTCCTTGTGTCGGCGTATTGCGGTAATCGAGAATTGCGATGTATGGATCTGTCCCGGCACTCAAAGCTTTGAGCAAGAAGGTGTTTGCTGTTTTCACTGTTGATTGCTCTTTGTCGTTCGCTTTGCTTTTCCCAGGAGACCTAATTCTGTCCCATTCGTTAGCGAATTCACGAAACTCTGATAACACAAATTGCGAGGCATTGTCGTTGACCAAGCGATCAGGACAACCGTGGCGAGTAAAATGGTTCTTCAGCTTCAAAAGAGGGCTTTTGAGGTGGTACTTGTGAGGCAATCAATTTCCCAGGAATTGATTTAATTTATAATCTACCGTGATCATTTAGTCCTTCTTTTTTAGTTCAACCACGTCCACTCCTACTTGTTCCCATGGTCGACTAGTACTTTGTGTGGTATCAGAGACTATTTATAGTGACTGCTCTCACTGACTCGCGACAGGTCATAGAGGTGGACTGTGCCAAGATGGGATTCCAGATCCTTCTAGAAAACATCTAGATAGTGGTGGATTAACCTCAGCGGTTGAAATGTTTCGAATGTCCTCACATAGGTTTTTGGGGGGAGGCGGAACTGAGACAAAATCATGTTCATGCACAGTTATCAGCTCCATTTGTTGTGCAGTACGTGTACCTATTAACGGTGTTAAATTATCAGAAACAACGACAAATTCCATGAATACTTCTTTCCAGTTTTGGCATTCGAGATTTTTAAGTGGGTAGTCCCGAGGGGTTTCCTTTCCGTTCCGTTCCACGTCTTCAGGATTTTGTTAGATGGTGTTACGCGACTTCCTGTGATGTGAAATTTTGTGATGATATTTATCGAAGCTCCACAGTCCATGACCCTGTTTTTTTTCTTTTGTGCAGTTAGATTCGTTATGATAGCGTAATTGTCCCCGTTTGAACTGTTTCCACTTTTCGGCAATGTTAGTAATGGTATCGAAAAGTTTTGGTGGCGTTATACCTTGTTTCAGTGGAGCCGTTTGCATTCTGCTGCTCGTTTTGTCACTGGTGAGAAGAAATTTGAGCACATCACCCCTGGGGTAGTGCATCTCCATTGGTTACCAGTCTCGCATCGATTTATTTTAAAGCTTCTTCTCTTTGTGTATAAAGCTTTTAATGGTCTCTGGCCTCAATATCTGACGGATCTTTTGCACCATCAGAAATCGTCAAGTACCCTATGTTTAAACTCACGTGACTTACTCATTCGGCCAAAGTCAAGAACTATTAAGACATATGGAGACAGGTCGTCGGCCGTGTGCGCCCTAAGGGTTTGGAACTCCCTTTAAATATACGTCATTCCAGCACTGTCTCATTGTTTAAGACGAGTCTCAAAACGTTTTCTTAATCTTTGTAGAGAATAATTCTTTTGAGTTTATTAGTTTTCATTCTACGTTTATTGGTCTAAGTTTTTAACATATTAGTTTTATTTTATTTTTAATTGTTGTGAATCGCCTCGAGCAATTAATAGATGTGTGCGCTATATATATAAATGCACTATCATTATTATTATATTGTTATCATTGTCCTTATTATTATTATTATCATTATTATTATTATTATTATCATTATCATTATTACTATCACGATGTTCGCCTGAGGCGGTGAATTGTTTGGAGCTTGCGAGGTCACAGACGCCTCTGGAGTTTCTTCCAATTGAGACATTGGCTTAGACTCTAGCCGGGTCTTAAAATCAGTTACGCCACCGCTGCCACCATGTTTCAATATTATATGTGTCGAGTGCGAGAGATCACCATAGTTAGCTTAGCACAGAGTTCTCTTCGATCGATAAATCTAAAATTATTGGTCATCGGACAGAAACATGATACATACAATGAGCTAGTGCTATTGAAGTTCAAATGATGGACATTGTAACAGAAAGCAGGGTGAGAGATCCGAATCCCAATAAAAGAAAGATCCAGTTATCGAAAATGTTGTTAATGTACTAAATTTTTTGAACGAGGCTGGCCTTGCAAGAACTATATGCATTTTCACATGGCGAGGATAAACGGGTTCTTGTAAGTGGTTATATGAGCTGCTTTGTTAATTTAGTCTTAACTTAACTTAGCTTATATCAGACCAAAATTTTCTCCTAGGCCTAATTCTAACGACGAGCTTCAAACGAACCTAATTGAACCTAGTGCGACCGAGCGAAAACAAGAGATTTCGTTCATAAGCATTAGCTTCGACCAGGGGCACATAACTCGGAAGCGCCGAGCAACTTCTTGTACTCGCATAACGCCGTTTTCACCAACCAGTCCATTCTAGAAACAGTCATCAAAACCTGTTTTATAGACCAGAAAATGGTATTTTGACGTTTGGTTTTCTTTTTTCTAAAATTCTCTCGCAAGACAGGAGCGGAGCTCCTTTTTCGATGAAAAAGATTTATACCTTAGATTTATACCTTTTGGCTGAATTCTCTTCGAAGGTTGTAATAACGCGAGCCCGGAGAATGTTTCAGAGAGCTGTCGTTTGTATAGTGGCTGCCTTCATTTAACTCGCAGGCTTTTCTTTCGTTATTTTCCTTGTAGTTGAACGACAAACACCGACAGTCATCTACACACCATGTGTGGCACTGAATTGGATTCATCGTGGCAGACTTGTGAAAGACATGGCCAACTAATTCTGAGTTCTCCATTGCATCTCCCTTGATGTCTAGCCCATATGTTTGGTATATTCCTAGACTACAATGCGATTCGGCTTCAGTGAGTTTAAGAAAAATTGGCAAAAGCGTTAAAATCATAGTTTACGTTACGTTCTTTTAAGAAGGCAACTTCAGTTAATCATGACTTTGTCCTTAAAGTGGCTCATGTCAAAATAAATTATTCAGTTACTTTGTCGAAATTTAAAATGACGAGCACTCCCTGGTGTGCCAAGTCCATTCGAGACCTTTATGTAGCTAATAATAGCTGGAATCGGAAATATATGCAAAGGCTTTTTGATTTAATCAATCGAGCCGCACAGCTTATGCTTTGGTTTTAACCGTCTGCAAGAAGCGGGGGTTCTGTAGACAAATTAAATCGCAAAACTTCAAAGCTGAAGTTTATGATACATTAAAATTAATGAATTGTTTTAATGATTTCAGATGACTTGAGGTCAGTTAACGGAAAATATTGTAAGTAACTCAATTTTTCTATCATTCTACCAGATCAGGCTGTATTTCAGTTTCACTTTGTACAAGAATTAGGTGTGACCAGCAAAATTAGACCTTCTATTCAGTAACCCACAACAGATTTTCCAACATGGTGACACTTTGCTTTTCCTGCAATATTTGAATTCTTGAGGTCAATTAATAAAATCAGTTCAAAATGGTGTAATTTACAATTGTCGTTAGTGTGTTGTTTACGGTGGAACAAGGCTTCACCTGTACAGATTACATGTCGGTTCTAAGTTACGTCACATGATGCCCAAATACGGCAATTTGTGTAAGTCCATAATTATAACAAGAGCAGACAGTAGTGTCTGATTTCAAAATTAGTGCGGGGAATTTAATTTCTTTAGTATATAGTTACCTCCGTTTCCCTGTTTTTTTCATTTTTTTAAAATCTAAAATGTTCACTTTTAGTACAACTTTGTGTGCAAGAATTCAACAGAGATTGTAGTATATTTAGTCTCGCTTTAAAACAGAGGCTTGAGGCAGCTCAAAAATGGCTTATTTACATCCATCAGAGTATGAACCAGACCAAGATTGAAGATATCAAACACGAAGAAATTCAAATAAGTTTCTGCAGGTGGAAACAGGTGTCAATGAGAAGAAACCTTGTAGCCACAAATGCTTAAATGGTTACCAAAGAGGACCAGGGGCCAGTTACTTACAATTGGACGCGCACGATAATGCCCGGCGTTCAACCGAGTCAAGCGTTTTATTTAGACTCCAGTTGTCAGCAGCTACGTGTGCGAATATTCATTGCCTTAATTTGCGAGGAGTCTTTTATCTAAACTGCTTACGATATACTTAGACAAGATAGGAGGCAGCGGATGGCTGTAGTTATATCATATGCCGCACCATATATTTTGGTTCAGTTTCTATACAAGAGTTTTGCTCAGCGGCTGTGAATGATGCTAATCGTACTCTGTCGTCACGGTGGGGCTGAAAATAAAAGAAGAAGGCATCGTTTCACTGGCCATCCAGCCAAAATTGAGTAGTGGCGTCAGGTCCAGACGAACATCGGTGTGATGGATTAACAGTGTCATAGCTGCCAAGGTTGTCTTCGCAATAAACTGCACCAGTCTTTCCGTTAAATTCACAGATATCGGTGTCAAGACTGTCTTCAAGATTAAAGCTTAAGTTTATGTTTTAAACCAGCTTCCAGGTGTTTCCTGATTTCAAAGATGAACTCGAGGCAAGAAAATCGTTCGAAGCTTTCTTTTACAGCCAGAATTATAACTAAATATTCTTTGGAACGTTTTCTTTCTATTTGCGGTGAGAAAATGTCTAAAGGCTTTTTAAAGTTCTGTAAGTTTACATCAAACCTGATACTCGGTCAGATCATTGTCTCAAATGTACAAACGTGCACAAACTAAATAGCCGCATAAGCTTCATTAAATTAGATATAAAAAACAAACATCAAATACAATAATTACTCAGGCTTACCATTCAAGATGCAGCAGTCCTGAAGCTATCAAGTACGGCCAGAATCGCTTCAGACTTTTCAACCCTCTTACGCATTATCTCAAGCAAGGTGAAAAACGAAAACGATCCCATCCCAAATCGGATTTCCGACTTTTACAAGCGAGATATTTGTCAACCAAAAACCCATTAAACAAACTAGCCACGAATAACAGAAGACTCTTGATAGCAGCTGAATTTCATTTCTTGTACATCCAGTAGAAAAAGGCGGTTAAAAACATCACAAGTTGATACAAAACTCTGTCAGCTTCAGCTGTCAAAGTAAGCAAGATTGAAGATACTGCATAAATTTTCTGCATGAACTCACCTGTCAAATTTTGACCAATCAGAGCATACAAATTGGACTAGAGCGTGACCAATGCGTGACCATGGTGAGAAAAGTCAAAAGCTATTGTACTTCCCTGGCTGTAAGAGCTGGCTGAATTTTCGGGTGGGAGGTCAGTTTGAAACCAAAATTTTAACTGTGCGGCACATAAACACAACATATTTCATATGAATTAAAAAAATAAACCTGAGCCTGCGATCATTTGAAAACAAGTAACTTGTCAGCGGTTAACTTCAAAAATACTCGACCTCGACGGGTCGACACTTGAGCCCGCGATACGGTCAGGTGATACTGGTCAGCGGATACCCTGTTTTGACAGCTGTCTTGATCACAACATTGATGTGCAATATCAGTTTTTCTGTGCTCCCAGCTAAAAAGTGTGAGATTGAACATTAGTTTCCCTGTGGCGTGGACGGATGGAAGGGTGGTGTACGGTCACAAGATTACCAAATTTTCTGGGATGGGTAGATTTACCTAGCAATGGGGCTCCGCTCGCTCGAGCCTCGCGCGCGTAGAGCTCCGCTACAACAAAATGGTGTTTGGTTGGCCTGTGGCACTTATCGCATTCAAAGGGCAAAGGTGACTGATAGGAAGGACGCGCAGTCTAAACCTCTTGTTTTGTCTCGAAAGTGTGCGGTTAAGATAAGATGGCTGTAACCAACTTCCGCCATAAGACAAATTTTCTTGTGAGGCTAAAGCAAGGAATCCCGAGATGGCAACGGTTTAAAAAAACACCAGATAACCATGCAATATTTCAGGCCTCGGTTGATCAAAAGATAAATTACTATCCAGTGGACAACTATTAGAAAAGTGGCCAAAAACTTTACAAAACCTTTTGTGCAACGCAATAATTCGTGTAATAGTCCAACTTTTCTTTATACAGTCGGTGATTAGGTTCGGGGAAAAGACAAACAGACGTTTCGAGAGTGCACACTGCCTATTCTTCAGTTTTGAAAGGCGCCGACAAGAGCGCCCAGTGAGGCATGCAGTGTTTCTCTTGTCATATCGTATTCTATTGTTCTTTGAGTTTTGTGGTTGGATAAAACGTGCTATTTGAACTGGGTTTGGTCCCCCCCCCCCCCCCCCCGTGGTGCCAGTTTAGGTTGAATGTCGCTTGAAACAGGAGAAAAACTCTTCTCCCGGTTTATCTGGGTAATGCTGTCATTCCTCGATCTTTTCTGGTGGCCATAGTATCCGTGGTTTTCCTTCTTCAAGCTCTCTTTTTTTAATGTTTATTTTGTTGAAGAAGCGAAGGTTGATTCTTCTTGTTTCCCCGCCTATTTTTGTTGCGATGCCATGCGTTTGAGTTTCACGCACCAGCTAAGCGGGTAGCCATGGATGTGCGGCCACTTGATGGAAGGAATGACAGCTGTTCTGTTAGGGATATCTGTGCTGAAAAGTTTCCTCGCGATAACGCAAAAGTATGCGTTATGTTTTAGGATATAACTATTCAGCAGTCAAGCAGGCGGATTTGCGGACCATTTTCAGTCCCTCCATATCTCATCGTATATTCTTGTATATTGTAGGTTGAAGAACGTAAAAATGTGTTACTATATATCTGAATCACAAAACTGTTGTACGGCGACCTTTCCGCCCACGCACACATTCCACTATTTCAATACTCCTGTGCGGTAGACATACCATTCACGAGCAGCAAAAATGTCGGGAAAAAACTCGCGAAAAAAGTCGGGAAAAAGTCGACTAAAACCTAGGGAAAAAAGTCGGTGAAAAAGTCGGTAAAAGAGTCGGGAAAAGCGTCGGGAGAAAAGTGGGAAAAAACTCGAGAAAAATGTCGGGAAAAAAGTCGAGAAAAAGTCGCGGAAAAAGTCGGTAAAAGAGTCGGGAAAAACGTCGGGAGAAAAGTCGGGAAAAACTCGAGAAAAATGTCGGGAAAAACGTCGAGAAAAAAGTCGCGGAAAAAGTCGGTAAAAGAGTCGGGAAAAACGTCGGGAGAAAAGTCGGGAAAAACTCGAGAAAAATGTCGGGAAAAACGTCGAGAAAAAAGTCGCGGAAAAAGTCGGTAAAAGAGTCGGGAAAAACGTCGGGAGAAAAGTCGGGAAAAACTCGAGAAAAATGTCGGGAAAAACTCGAGAAAAATGTCGGGAAAAACGTCGAGAAAAATGTCGAGAAAAAAATCGGGAAAAAAGTCGACTAAAAGCTCGGGAAAAAAGTCGGTAAAAAAGTCGTCTCCCGACTCTTTTACCGACTTTTTTCTCGACTTTTTTCGCGAGTTTTCTCCCGACGTTTTTCCCGACTTTTTTACCGACTTTTTCCGCGACTTTTTTCTCGACATTTTTCTGGATTTTTTCCCGACTTTTCTCCCGACGTTTTTCCCGACTTTTTTCTCTATTTTTTCCCGACTTTTCTCCCGACGTTTTTCCCGACTCTTTTACCGACATTTTCCGCGACGTTTTTCCCGACGTTTTCCCCGACATTTTTCTGGAGTTTTTCCCGACTCTTTTACCAACTTTTTCCGTGACTTTTTTCCCGACATTTTTCTTAAGTTTTTTCCGACTTTTCTCCCGACGTTTTTCTCGACTCTTTTCCCGACTTTTTTCTCGAGTTTTTCCCGACTTTTCTCCCGACGTTTTTCCCGACTCTTTTACCGACTTTTTCGCGAGTTTTTTCCGCACTTTTTACTCGACTTTCTTCCCGACGTTACTCCCGAGTTTTTCTCCGACCTCGTTCTCCACTTTTTTCTCGACTTTTTTCCTGACGTTTTTCTCGACTTTTTCCTCGACTTTTTTCTCGACGTTTTTCCCGACTTTTTTTACCGAGGTTTTCCGCGACTTTTTTCCCGACATTTTTCTCGAGTTTTTTCGCGACTTTTTTCCCGACTTTTCTCTCGACGTTTTTACCGACTTTTTCCGCGACTTTTTTCCCAACTTTTTTACCGACGTTTTTCCCGACTCTTTTACCGACTTTTTTCCCGACATTTTTCTGGAGCTTTTCCCGACTCTTTTCCCGACTTTTTCGGCGACTTTTTTCTCGACGTTTTTCTGGATTTTTTCCCGACTTTTCTCCCGACTCTTTTCCCGACTTTTTCGGCGACTTTTTTCTCGACGTTTTTCCCGACATTTTTCTCGAGTTTTTCCCGACTTTTCTCCCGACGTTTTACCCGACTCTTTTACCGACTTTTTCCGCGACTTTTTTCCCGTAGGGAGAAAAGTCGGGAACTGACTCCAGAAAAATGTCCAAAAAAGTCGGGAAAAAAGTCGAGGAAAAAGTCGGTAAAAGAGTCGGGAAAAACGTCAGGAGAACAGTCGGGAAAAACTCCAGAAAAATGTCGGGAAAAAAGTCGGTAAAAAAGTCGCGGAAAAAGTCGGAACATCAGCTAGCGAAGTAATTTCCATCCGCAACTGAAGCTGGGGCATTTTGAACAGGAACGTCTCTTCTAAGATCGTGAAAATGGCTTAAGGACGAACATTCGGCAGGCGTGCGTTGAACAGGCGGTGGAGGTTCGGCCATGACGCGTGCACGACGGAGCCAAGATAAGTTGACCGCCCTCTGAGAAGTCAATGGACAAATGCACACAATAGGAAGGATGGTGGTAATATATACAACGCTAGGAATTGTGGGATATCTATTGTTATGAAAATATTCTTGCTTTATTTACGGCACTGAGAATACAGTATTGTAGGAGCTGCTCGTAAAGTGTTTCCTCATTGGTCGCAGAAAACAATGACACAACCTTGTTTATCATTATTTCCCATTGTTTCATGGTTAGGGTATCGAACCAATTGGCTTTCAGGGTTAAGAGAGCTGCTACGTCCAACGCATAGTTGGAGGTAAACGTCAATGTCTGACGTTCAGCTCAGTCAAACATTTTATTTTAACGCTAGATGTTCGTTTGAGGTCATGTTTCACACAGCTTGCGCGAGAGGACAGTCTCCTCATTAACTCTACCTGCAGATCAGGATGACAGAAGGGTTACCTGGGGCGTAGCCTGATTCCGAGGTCGTTCGAGGGCGGAAATTTGACATTTATCAGGTGCCCAACGAAAAGCAATTTGACTCTGGCCGGAGGAATGTCAAATTTGTGATCTGTGTGCGATTAGCATGATGCACAAAGCGTAAACATTGGCTTTAAGTTAAGCATAGCCACTAGTTAAATAGGAGATTGGCTATCAAAGCTGGCAAAAATGAAAACGTCATTCGTCGAGCTTCCCATCCGGTACCAGAACTGGCCAGATACGAGGATTGTGTTCTGTATAGTTGTCCACCCGATCTTTGATCTCGTCTCATTGTTTAGAGCGTTTTCAAGCAAGTGACCAGCAGCAACGCAAATTTATTGCAATAAAAGAAAGCGTTGACATAAGAAAAGAGTTCAACTCCCACAGGACTGGTTAAGGACACAAATATGGCGAAAGTGACGTCATGTGAATCCCTGGAGGGAGAAGCGGGAGACGTTATGGGGGTAGGCTTCACTGTAAATGCTTTACTAGACTGGATTAACGGAATCATCGTCAATAAAGTGCAATGGTTATGAATCCCGTCAAACTTTTTTGGACTGGACTGTACAGAACGTTCAATCTTTAGATTCTAAAACGAGAACGACTACGAGTACGTTGACTACGAGCAGCCCCCATTTTTCCTCAGGGATAGTAGAGCGAGCGAAACGCGAGCACGCGAGACGCGGCGTCTCGCCTTTCTCGCGTGCGGTGATTTTCGAGCGCGCTCGCGTTTCGCTCGCTCTGCTATCTCTGAGGAAAAATGGGGGCTGCTTGTAGTCTAACGAGTACGCGATTTTCTCAATATATCGTTTTCAGTCGCGTGGTCAGCAGTGTTGCAAATCGCTTGGAATAAAAGAAAGTTATAACATGTGAAAAGAGTTCAATTCCCCCAGGACTTTTTTGTACACAAACATGGCCGCCGATTCATTGTTTTTTATGGCCGCCGTGACGTCATGTGAAAACGATCTATAGTAAGTAGTGCTCGCGCGTCAGGCAGCGTCATTTTGGCGGGAATACGTGATAGCCGTCGCCATTCTACTACGAGGTTTAGCGAGAGTGTCGTAGTGGCGGAAACGAGTTATAAATTAAAGGTTAAAAGCTCTCGCATTTTGATATCGGGAGAGGTCTCAACCTCCTTCAATAAAGATAACAGCGCTAACTTTTCTGGTGAAAAAAAGTGCAATGAAGCTTTCCGGGGTGTCTATTTTTTGACAGTAGGCGAAAAAACTTGATTTCAAATCTCGTACTCGTAGTCGTTTTCGTTCTCGAATCTAAAGGTCTCTACTATCACTTAGAACTCAGTGACCAATAGAAACATCCCATTAATTTATTCTCTTACAATTAGTCAGGCCCGGCCAGGGGTTTTGGGTATAAGGTATCCCGGGCCATTTTACTTCAGGTACATGGTATTTTTTGGTCAAAATTCGGGTATAAAGTATTCAGTTTTTCCTGAATTTTAGGTATTCGGTATATATTTAAGTATTCTGTTTCAAAATAATTTTAGGTATTAAGTATCACACAATTTACGATTTTGAGGTATATTGGTATCTTGGGGGCAAAATAGCGGGTATATTGGTATCCCACTTCCCCCCCTGGCCGGGCCTGATTAGTCAACCATTTTCAGAGATTAAGTTCACACGGTACAGGTCGAATTTTCGACCTGCTGAAAAACTGGACCGGACAATTCGTTCGCATGGAACTTTGAACGGCCAGGCGTCTAAATTTTCCAACGGTTAAGGTAATTCCGTGTCAATGGAACACCTAAACTCACAAATAGTCAACCCGTCGAAATTCGTCCGGTGCTGTGTGAAAATAACCTGAGTCAAGTCATTTGGATATGTACGTCTCCAAGAAACCCACATATCATAGGCAAGTGTTTGTTATTTGTTTTATCAGCCAATCAACAAATCAACAAATCATGGCCTCTTCATTTTCCCGCCAAAGAAAACCCTACATGAGAGAAGGGGCTTTTCGATTGGCCAATCGTGTTGCAGTATGACGTCAAAGCGAAGTATCGGTTGATTTCTAGAAAGTTCTCAGGCATGAAGTTTTTCCACCCGAGCGTTCGCTTAACCAACCAAAAGCCACGCGCGTTTGTATCCGTTCAATAAACCAATCAAATCGCTCTATTTCCGGTCGTTTGTTGTTTCTGTTTTGTTTTCGCGTTTTCATTTCAAGGTCATACGAAAATCGCTCTAACACCTGAATTCAAAACTGTAAAAGACAACTAAGTCCAGAAACGCCTGCAAAAATCAAAATTTGACGTTTAATCATCTCTCTACCCATCTTACATTTTAACGCTGTTTTTACTTTGATTATAAATATTTTAGAAGGAAAACCAGCGGTATTCAGTCTACTTGTTGACAACACGCCTGGCGGATATCATAATACTCCTCGCAAAGAAATTTTCCCCAGTATCGCTGACTTTTATCCTAAAATCTATTACAAAAACCATTTTGCCTATTTATTCTTTAAGAATATGGCTAAAGAAAACGATAACTTATAGTCTGATTAAAAAAACGCGCATAAAACATTATCTGAAGTTGACTATTTCTTAAAACTGTAGAAACAGAACACTGCGTTATTCACGGTACGAAAAACCGCGCCAAAATATTCGTATCCAACGCAGCTTTATATTCAGGGAAGACAACGACAGTTCATTTTCAGTATCAAGAAAGATAAGTTTCAATAACGTATTATTTGTATGCTTTACGATAAAGGTGATTTTAGCTGCTTCAATTTCACTTCCAGTGTTGCACGTCTTTCCATTACCTGCAAAAAAGACAACAACAACAAAAATGAGAAAAATTAAATCGCCTTAAGGCTCATTCGCAATGGTAATTTTTTATCAGAGAGTTTAAGATACCAAGCTTCAAAAGTTAATTCGCGTTCTTTCAATCTCTACCGCGATTATTCCAACTGACTTACTTTGTCAAATGCAAGCGAATTCTTGTGGAGTTGAAGAACCATATCCAAGTTCAGAGAGAGAAGAGAAAAAGCAGTAGTGACAGAAAGAAATGTACAAAAAGAAGTGTGAGGCACGAGCAAAGTTGCTGTTTTGCGTAGCTCCATCCACACGTATCCGGATGTTTTTTACTCCTCAACTTCCGACCACACGTAGCCGGTGAATCCAGCATGCGAATCCGAACCATTTTGAATCCGCTTTCCAACTTTATCCAGTAACGTAACAAGATCGAGCCCTCGTCCCAGTTGTTCAAAAGGTGGATTACGCTATCCACCGGATAAATCACGAAGACGCTTTGAATCCGGAATCGTGTGGACGCTAAATCCGGATATTACTTTATCCAGTGACGTAACAAGATCGAGCCCTCGTCCCAGTTGTTCAAAAGGTGGATTACGCTATCCACCGGATAAATCACGAAAACGCTTTGAATCCGGAATCGTGTGGACGCTAAATCCGGATATTACTTTATCCAGTGACGTAACAAGATCGAGCCCTCGTCCCAGTTGTTCAAAAGGTGGATTACGCTATCCACCGGATAAATCACGAAAACGCTTTGAATCCGGAATCGTGTGGACGCTAAATCCGGATATTACTTTATCCAGTGACGTAACAAGATCGAGCCCTCGTCCCAGTTGTTCAAAAGGTGGATTACGCTATCCACCGGATAAATCACGAAAACGCTTTGAATCCGGAATCGTGTGGACGCAAAATCCGGATATAACTTTATCCAGTAACGTAACAAGATCGAGCCCTCGTCCCAGTTGTTCAAAAGGTGGATTACGCTATCCACCGGATAAATCACTATCGCAATTGGTTACCCGAACACTTATCTGTTAGATGGTGACTTATCCAGTGGATAGCGCAATCCACCGTTTGAACAACTGGGGCCAGTTCTTTGCCGTGAATATTCAAGATGATGCCGAGGCCTATTCCCCTTTTGTAAACGGTCGATGCCACCATTGGTAACCAAGCCTTTAGTCAAAATGAATGTAATATATTCCCTGGATTAAGTTACAATAAGGAAAATAATACGTTTTTGAATAGTCTTAGAAAGAACAAAGTTGAAGCCCAAGTTAAATTTACGTTAAAAATTATGGAAAGGGCTAGGGTCACCTGTTATTGCTATAACAGTGACGGAAGACAGTTTGTTGTTGTTGTTGTTGTTGTTGTTGTGTCCGTTGAAACCCCAGGGTTGACGGCAAGAAACGCTTATTATCTGTACAAAACGTATTAAAAGAATACAGAGTGACGTCTATAGTCTTAACTGTAAACTAAGCTCAAACTGATGAAACCTCTACCTATTCAACTGAATAGTTTTGCACTGAAATTAAAAGTGACCTTACGAAATTCCGATGGTGATGGCAACGACAACTGAAACAAACACGCAATACGTCTGCGCTGCCGGCTAAGCCTTAAGGTACGGAAAAAAGGGCACCAAAAAACATGCAACTTGTCTTGCAACACTGCTGCAAAACGAGTTGAATTGTTGCGCGTTTTACCACACACATTAAACCTGCCTTGCAACAAATCAGGTTGTTAACAGGTTTGAACGTGGGTGGTAAAACGCGCTACATCGCTTTTCAATTCGTTCCGCAGCAACGTTGCAAAACAAGTTGCATGTTTCTGCTGCCCGTTTTACCGAAGCTTTATGAAAGCCGGTGGAGGAGAAAGCTTTCTAAGTAACGTTTTCGTTGCCGTCGCCGTCGAAGTTGCGTAAACTCCCTTATACACGTTTGCGGGGGGGAATGTTGTGACAAGGTCCTTACGGGTGAATTAAAACGTACCGATTTTAATTCCTCCTGAAGTTCGCTGTTAACTTTTGAAAGTGCAGCGTTTTTCTCTTTTAGATCACCGATCCTCGAGTTCAATTTGTCCTCCTTGGTCAAGGGTCTGGAAAGGAAAGGAAGCAAACACATCATATTCAACACATTTCCGGAAAGAAAGCCGTGAGGCCTAGTATCCACATGCAAATTGGTGGAATTTATACTCAGAGAGACGAGTTATCCCCCTGAGACGGATAAATTATCTAGCGCTGACAGACGAATCAAGTTTGTCTGAACACCGGATAATTCTTCTGTAATATAAATTCGGCCATTCTCCAGACTGATCTCCATTCACCTCCTCAGTTGACAGAATTTGATAAAAGATCAAAGCATTAAATAAATATTTTAAAAATACTTAGGAGGGCGTTAGAGGGCTTATAAACGGGGACGGGGGAAGGGCTTATAACTAGACTAAAAGAAGTGTTCCAAAAACAAGCTACACAGCAGTGCTGATCGCTTTTTTAGCTTCAAAACGTCGTAAAAAGTCGAATTCGGTGACATTATACGATTCGCTCACAGTTCTAAAAGGTATTGATCAATTTAGGTTTCCGGGAAACTGCCCACCTACCCCTCCCCTAAATCAACATTTTTCCCCAAACGAGAAGTGGTAATGTTGGCTGAGGGGGTGTTTGCATGAGAAAACTCGCACCGGCGCGAGTTTCATACTGACATGACTTTTTGATTTCGTATCGCGTTTACATGATGACTGGGTCATTTCACATCTCGTTATTTGGAGGTACACTTTATGTTGTTAAAATGCACGTGTGATTCAAAATCGCGAAAATTACGCATGCGCTACCCGTTCCAGTCTACCAGCAGACCGATTTCACACCGAAACGGGTGGTCGTTTTGTGTTTACATGATACCGTTGCGAGATTTCGTACCGGAGTGAAATTCTCGCCCAGGTGCAAGAACCGGGGTGAACTCACGCCGGGGTGACTCGCGCCAGCATGAAATTTGTGGTGGTATCATGTAAACAAATATA
Organism: Porites divaricata; assembly: GCA_038088405.1. Lineage (NCBI taxonomy): Eukaryota > Metazoa > Cnidaria > Anthozoa > Scleractinia > Poritidae > Porites > Porites divaricata. Next base: position 4,572,743 of record JBBMOI010000013.1, on the reverse strand, counting down.
GAGCCATGAGAGGGAACCGGAGTGAACTCGCTCCGGGGCGAAAGTCGCCCCGGTGTCATGTAAACACCCCCTTAGGGGAGGGGCAGGTGGGCAGTTTCCCAGAAACCTAAATTAATCCGTAAATTGTACCATGTGAAAGTAATGCTTAAGTTATACTTAATTTCTCTGCCGGAATGGTTACACCTTAGGATTTCATCCACAGACTCAAAAATTAGATCTAAGAATTAAACAAACAGTACCAAGTGAAAGTACCGCTAACAGCTGAGTTAAGCGGTTTCATTTGAATGGTAATACCATCGGATTTCATTCACAAACTCAAAAGTTTAAATAACGTAGTACATAAAAGGTAGCATATAAAAGTACTGCTGAAGAGGTTTCATTTGATTGGTAAGACCGGCATAAGATTTAATTTACAGTTGCAAAAGATAGAACTTCATAGTAAATAAATACAGTAAAAGCTTTATTAAAAGCGGAAACCTTCGGGACCTTCCCAAGTGTCCGTTTTGTAAAAATTGCGCAATATTCGTTAACGATTAACATTCGACGGTTACTCTGAACTGTGATAAAGCTCCATGTTGTTGAGGAAGCTAAGGAAGCTGTGCTGTACTTTGTACAAGACTTTTAGGTGAACTTTTGACAGCTAAATGTATTGATTTGTCTTTATTAATCGACTACAGTACATATTTCAAGGATTTAATCCAATGCTACTATTATCAGTTCAGTCTGGTGTCCGCTTAATAGAGTTTTTTAACAATAGAAATTAGCCAAATACAATTTATTTTAGTGTCCGCGTTTGCTTAAAAGAGGTGTCCGCTGAATATGGGGTTCGTTATAAAGGAAAATATAAGACGTTAATTTCGGGACCCGGCTTAGTGTCCGCTTAATAGAGGGTGTCTGCTTAAAAGAGGTTTCACTGTAGTACCATGTGAAAGTACTGCTGAAGAGATTTCGTATGAATGGCCACAGGGTTAAACTTACAGACTCAAAAGTTAGAACTGCATCAGCTGAAAGGGATCTAATTGAATCGTCACAATATACGATGATTATATCCACAAACTTGATAGTTAGAACTAAATTAATATAAAAAGTGTTCACAACTGACTCGTGTAGTGCAGAACAACATGCGCCACGATAAACTCGGTAAGTAGAGTCTCAGAGGAGCTTAGCATACCTCACTACAACTTTTGGAGGCTCTGTTTTTCGTTTTCTTTCTTTTTCGCCATCTTTCTCTTGTCTTCTGCCCTGCTTTAGGGTTGGAGGACTCAAAGGTTTCTTTGGAAGAACACAAAATTAAGAATTTCACTCAAGACACAGATGAACTGAACAGGCAATAAACTTTCCGGCCATTATCAGTGTAGAGAGAGGGACTCACTGCATGCGCCCACTACTACGCGTACTTTGTTTACAGTAAGCTATCGCGGCTGTTGATGGGGGATCAAGAAGTTATCCCTATATTTTAAAAGATCTCTCTCTACAGATTAGCCACCCAAGAACAAGGGCAGCACACTAGGGGTGACACTCACAGAGACTTGTTACGCCCCTTGGTTGGCTTTTTTCACACTCAACCGGGAATTAGAGTAAGGCGCCGTCCACACGAATACGGACACTTTTGAAACCACATATTTTTCACCAGGAATCGTGTGGACAAGGACTCAAACTACTCTGAAGAGCAGTTTCAAAAATGATGCGGTTTAGGTGAGTGAGGTAACAGGTTTCGTGTGGACGCAAGATCTATTTGTGCAAAAAATATCCCGTTTCAATTATTATTGGGATTTATGTGGACTGTACCGAAGGCCCCGTTTATATGGAGAAGGGTCGCTACCACTAAAAAAAATAATCTCTGCGGTCTCTGACATTGACGGTTTTTGTAATGAGACCGGGGTACAAGAAAGTAGGGAGCTCCGAAGGAATGCTCACCCGAGAAAATTTGAATTTACTGATGGTCATAAATGTTAGTTTTTGCATTACATCATTACAGATTCCGTCAATGCAAAACTTAAAGGAATTTTTTTGGTGACTCCCCCTCATTTATCTACCTCCTTTGAAGCCATCATACTTTTTGGCATGGTTCCCCTTAAAATTCCACCAGCCCTCTAGCCCGACCGGTCCCTTATTACCATCAAAACCTGCAAACTCATTTTCCTCTGTTTATAAAAATACATAGCTGAAAAAGTGGCGTTAAGATACCACAAAGTACATGAAATCCAACCTACCAACTTAGGAACTGGTCTGGGTAAAGCCTCCTGGTTATGGGATGGTTTGTTTGGTGTTGTGGTTTCTACAGTTAAAAGAAAAAATTGCCCACGTTAATCAAGTTGTTTACTCGAAGTCAGAAGGCAAAGCAAATACCCTAAATACTCAAATAAACGTTCTTGCTCAAATAAATAAATAAATAAATAAATAACTATTTAGAGGAAGTACATCTACAAAACGGTTCCTCGTCTACAATTCCTGCTCGGACTGGAATTTGGAAGTGTTGGTTTTTTAGGAGAAGGGAAAACCGGAGTACCCGGACAAAAACCTCCTCGGGAAAAGGGAGAGAACCAAATATGGCGTCGACGCCGGGGCACGTTCTGCGAGGTCTAACACGTTTATGGAGGGAATTTCAGAGTCAATTTGATGTTCTACAGTTTTTGACACACTAACTTGAACGTACAACCACGGTACTTCTGTGAATGTACTTAGCACATGTGAAAGCAACAAAAAGCGTTACCTTCAGTGGCAGCGTTCTCAGGACTCTTAGACCACGCAACATCCTGAAAGGGAAAACAAAGTTAAAAATTGTTCCTTTGTTCGTAGAGCTTCTTAGCACTAGGGAAACCTAGAAACGTTAGGTGAAAAAAAGATACTTCAAACATTACGTTGATATGGAATTTTCAACTGCACAGTCCAGGGAGGTCTAGGGGTTGAAAATATGACGTTAAATTAGTCAACTCCTGACCGTTGTGACGTTGTTGTTTTATGGAGTAGGTTAGCCGGAGAAAAGATTAAAAAATAAAAACCTCGGGAAAAGGCTATACTTTTCTCTATCAATCCCATCGTTTTTGATCCGATCTCGTGGCTTTGTTTAGTCTCCTTTGCATTAGTTCGAGGCCAAATATGGAAAGATTATTTCTTCTCGAGTAGATGAACGATAAAACACTTTTTTGAAAGCACGTTTGCGCCTAGGCTTTTCCAGGGCATTTCTCGCATCTGGAAACTAAGCAAGAACTGGCACAGTTTAGCACAACATGGAAAATATTTGCGCAAAGAACAGTGGAAAACCCTTCCCAACAGCAATAACATTTTCCAGATTCGCCAAGTCAACAGTAGTCCGTCTACTTTGCTCAGGGGGTAGTAGAGCGAACCAAATACGCGAGCACGAGTGAAAATTTATCACCCGCGAAGGGAGGCGTCGCGAATCTCTCCTCCCTCGCACGATGCCTCTCTCTGCAGTGGCGATCTTCACGCGCGTTAGCCTATTTGACTGGCTCTTATATCCCTAAGGAAATTAAGAGACCACTCGTAGTCTAACAGGTTCAATGTATCACCTTAATAAGAAAATAATCTTACATGAGAGTCATCCAGGGAAAAAGACCTTTTATGTAGCTTGGGTTGAGGTGAAGACACTTTTCCCTCTCCTCTATTTACTGTTTCTTGTGCTTCTACAAAACTCTCGAATCTGCTGAAGTCCGCAAAATCTTCCTGCCGCTGCACTTTTTCGCTTTCATCGGCTGCCTCGCTGCTGCTAGAATTCTCCTGACCATTTCTAGGCGTGGAGGGTTCGCTTTTCACAGGGTGACCACTATCACCAGTCTGTCAGATGATTTGGAATATTAAATGGTGTCAGAACAACCAGAACACCACAGGGTGTACATGCTATTGTTCTATTTCCCAGAGATAAGACAACAGCAACATGACTAAGGCTGTGCGGTCTACACTATACCGGTACACTTTAGTCATGTCGACACGAAAAGCTCATCTTTATATAGAGCGATTTTCCTATGACCTTGAAATGAAAGCGCGCGAACAAAACAGAAACGACAAACGAACGGAAATAGAGCGATTTGACTGGTTTATCGAACGGATACAAACGCGCGTGGCTTTTGGTTGGTTAAGCGAATGCTCAGGTGAAAAAACTTCATGCCCGAGAACTTTCTAGAAATCAACCGATACTTCGCTTTGACGTCATACTACAACACGATTGGCCAATCGAACAATGCCTTCTCCATATTAGGGTTTCTTTGGCGGGAAAACGAAGAGGCCATGTTTTGATCTTTTCATCCATTGGCTGATGAAACAAAGAACGAACACTTACCGAAACCTTTTTTCAAGGTCATACGAAAATCGCTCTATTTTGCACACCTGCTCAAACTGGATCTAAGGGTGGCACAGAAATCTATCCGTTACGCGACTCTTCACTTTCGAGATCGGCGCGCGCTCCCTTACAGAAATCGCGCCGAAATCACCGTTCTATGTGTGAACAGAAGCACTATCCGGTCCACGGTTTTAGTGCCGGAGCAAGAGCTATCCGATATAATGCAACCCTTTAAGGTATGCTCTGCAGTTAAATGGTACAAGATTGCATGTGGTAGTTCATAGCGCAAAACAATTTCTGACTTTTTTCGCTAATTTTACAAGCTACAATGTACAACTTCCGGAAAGTAAATTACTGAACCGTTTTAAACCATCTTCCAGGATTCCAAACCGTAAATTAATTAATGAAACCGAGATGAAAACTCCCTGTAAGTGACGAACAGTTGTAAACTGATACACTTCTATCACTTAACACAATTTTTTTCAATCATGTTACCGTAATTGTATTTGTCCAAAGTTTGATATAGGTAAATACGGGACTTCTTGTTGAAACGTAGTCTATTTTAAAACGGGAGATGGGTGTGGCACGCTGTCGAGACAAAGGGTATCGTACAAGATAAAATAGCAGTTGTAATCAAGAGAATGACTATACAGAGAGTTCATAGTTTTGGATAAAATTCAACCTAATTCGTGCGCTGATGCTTGTTGTCAATTCAGCAGCTTGTGAACATTATTACAGAGACAAACACAAACCTGACTTGAATGGCTTGATGACTGGGATGATGGTGGCGTTCCTTCAACAACAAACAAAAACAAAACATATCAGAGACTGATCCCTAAAACAGGGAGCAGGCGTAAAGCAAAGCAGACAACCAGTTATGGGTAACTACTACCACTAAAACTCCCGTGAAAAAAAAATTATTTTTTCACTTTGTGCTTGGAGGTGAAGTTCCAAAAACCCTTACTTTCAAAATGAAGCTAGGTGCACAACCATTCTTGTGAAAATGAGTTTTATTCGCATGAGAATGAAAAATGATTTCCATATCAAAGGCTGAGCACCTACCCTCGTTTTGAAACAGAGGCCCGGAGGAACTCGGAAATGGCCTATTATTGAATGGACATACAGTCAACTCTCTCTTAACCCTTTGTCTCAATAGTGACCAACATCAATTTTCTCCTAACAAAATCAATACACAATAGAAAAGGTCACGAGAATCAATAAAATGATCACCAAAGGGAAAATACTTTGATCTTTTATTTAATTTTCTCCACTTATTCTTTAAGGAAATGTATAGAGATCAGAGTGGAGAATTTGTATGTGGATACTAGAGCTTAAAAGGTTAACGGACACCCCTCTAAGACGAACACCCCTCTAAGAAGGACAACGGTTACTTTTGAAACCGTCAACGGACACTTAAGAAGTGCTTTATGCAACACCGTGGCAGTGTTAGCTCAGTCGGTAGAGCGTGTCGACTACAGAGCGGGAGGTCGCGGGTTCGATTCCCGGAGCCGGACCAACACTCGGGGTCTTAAAAATAACTGAGAAGTGAAGTCACTCCCTTTGCAGTGCAAGCGGTGAGACCTTCGCGTGGCTCGGATGACCACGTAAAATGGCGGTCCCGTCTTCAGTTGGAGACGTAAAATACAGAGGGCCACTAGGAAGAACACTTCATAGCAATAGGTGTCACCCTCTTAAAATAAAGGTTAAAAGTACCACGAAACAGAAATGTAAGAGCTCTACATGACAGTAAATTGCAAAATTATATTTTTTTCTAGTCTTGCTCCAGTTCGCAGTGTGCTGATATGCTTTAAGACCAAGAAGCCGTGAACATTTTCTTGTAATAAAGGATTGATTGCACAATGAGAAAATGATTCCACTTTTTACTGTTTTGCACATGTAAAGCAGATGTGTATTCATTTCGAATAGGTCGAAACTGGTGTCACGTTACCTCGACTCTCCTCTCTAAAACGGACAGTCAGGGTCGGTCCCGGACGTGTCCGCCTTAGAGAAAGTTGACTGTACTGCGTTTTATTTACCTCTATTCTCCTTGGCCTTTGCTGCAAACAGCTTGTTTAGATCCAAAGAAGATGACCTGGAATGACCTTTCTTTCTTGGGGGTGGGGGAGGAGGTTCTCTCCTCCCTTCAGATGAAACACTGCCCTGACTTTCATTATCTCCAGGAGAGGTCGGTGACGTGCAATCATCCTGATTACTACTTTGTACATCTCCTGTTGATCTTCGTCTCTCCCCGCTTCTCCTGTTCGCTCGAAAAACAACTTCTTTACTAGTATCCTCCTTAGTGCATTCTTCCTCTTCTGCCTCCCGTGGGGGAGTGGGAGGGGGTGACGGGGTCTTCCTTTCCCTGGGGGAGAGAGGTGAAGTAGGTGTCTCTTCCTCGGGTGAGGATGGAGGTGAGGCTTGATATATAAATTTATTGGTGGGTGTCCACCCATCACGGGTTTGTTTTCCTGATGGCGGCGGTAACAGCTGACCAGGAAGAGCGTCAAGCAAGCTGGGTTTGACAGTTGCTCTTGGTCTGGCTATCTCTATTTCTGCAGTTACTGCTTGACTCGGGCTTGTTGGCCCCGTTTGAGGTACCTCAGTTTGCTGACTATGAGGGGACGGCATCACAATATGCAAAGGTCTGACGGGACTGTTAGGGCTGCTATCACCTCTAACAGCTTGTCCATCAGCAGCATCGTCCAATGAAGATGATTCAGAATGGGATCTTGGTCTAGCAGCCCCATGGTCTTCGTCTCCCTGGATATCACTCAAATGCGGTATTGGTTGAACCAATGAGTGCTACAAAACCATACCGACACGATTGATTAACTGACCGCTCATGGACTCAGTGACTTAGGGAACTTTCCATTTGTCAGAACTGGCCGGCCGGACAATTGCCGGACCAGACAGTTAGCAAACGGAATCGGCGTTTTCCAAAGGTTTTTGCTGAAAAACCATCTCCGTTGTGCATACTACTTAGGATTTGACTGATCTGGCTGAATAGTTTTGATTAAAAGGGAATTTCTCATGATTACGATTTGAATGGTATGTCCAGTCGGTTCTGACAAATGTAAAGCGTCCTTAGTATAAGGGAATTGACATCCGGGAAATCATTGCAACTGTTCGTATTTCTTCATACCAACGATAGGCAAAAACACTTTGGGGGTCAAACTAATGTCAAATTAAAACTAAATCACCTCACTCACATTTCTTCATACGAGGAGCTGTAAAAGAATGTTATCAAGAGATTCTCTCACATGGAAAACAAAAGCATGATCAGGGGAGTCTTCAAGTGATGTTTTGGCAACAGAAGAACTGAAATTGAAAAAGTTGGTCCAATTTTCTTTAAGTTACAATCCATTTCCATCCTTGTTCTCTACAGCCAAACACACGCGTATTGTTTAGGTAGAGTTTTAAGAGATTTTGAAACAAAACTCTGGATAATTATTTTTTAGTTTTCTCTAATTCCAATTTGTGTTTAAGGGTTTCATTATTATTTTCACTTCTACGCGACCTTCAAACTCAAAACCATCCACTTGGAAATAAATTGTTGTCAATCAAGAGGATCAAGCGCGCTGGTAACCGGCTAAAGCCGGCGCCCTTCCCGTTGCTTGCTTGATGGAATCCTTTTCCAACCGATTACGATTTCTAAGGTTGTGTGGCGGTGAAAAAATGGTAAATCAATACACATCTCTCAGTCTTGACCTTAACAAGCCTGCAAAACATCAGAGCCCGATACGGAACACATAGCCTCTTCAACATCCTCACTACCAAACTTTAGTGTCGTCTCAAAACTGAATCCTGTTTCTACACATTCACCACCCACGATAAAAAACTATATTCTATTCGGAGAAAACCAAGCCAGTATGAGATAACTTCACTGCAGAATAACATTATCTCACCTCGATCACAAACGGGTGAGGATATGAAGAAATTACATCTATAGTTAATATTGAGGTGAATAAACTTACTGCCTTCCTTCTAACAGCAGAGTCATTGTTTATCTTTGCAGGCGATGGAGCAGCATTGCGACCAAGAGAATCGCTAAAACGTTGCCAGTGCTGTGCAGACAGACAGATAGAAGTGCAACACAGTGTACAAAGTGCTTAACAGTGGTTACAGTGCAACTTACATTAAACAATTGATTCATAGGTCAGCGTGCGTAGATTGAGCTAAGAAGCACGATTAAAGTTTGAAGAGCATGAAAGAGGTGTAAGAGTTAATCGAGGTGCTATAGAATTTGATTTGGCATACGGTAAGTTTCTTTACCGTTTATCGGTTTACGGTAAAGTCGCCCGAAAGTCATCTCGCCCAAAACCAGAGTTATGTCGCCAGAAATTTTTAGTCAAGTCGCCCGAAATTTTATCATACACAACAACATCCAAACATCTTAATCGCGCCTGTTCATCATCGTCGCATAAAGAATGAGATCTGTTGCACATTTATCCCGCTTTTTTCCGGTCTCATCATAGCATCATTGCTTAAAGAATGAGACTTTAGTACACAATTATCCTGCTTGTCACTTCTTTTCACTATCGCTAGAGCGAGATATATTTCATATAAATTATTCTTTATCAAAATTTCGGGCAACTTAAGTAAATATCTACGGGCGACATAACTCTGGTTTTGGACGACATGACTTCGGGCGAGATCGGCACTTTCGGGCGACTTGACCGTTACCGTTTACACACTCTGATCAACAAAGCTAGCCCATGAAAACTTGGATGAGCACACTTTTTTATGATGAATGATAAAGCCAGAGATAATTAAAAGGAAAGGAAAGGAGAGCAAAAGAATTGAATTCTGATTCATAAAATAAATGGTGCAGACAGTAATTCCTCTAAAGTGTTATTAGACCCAACAAAATTAGGCAAAAAAATCTACCCTTACTATAAATAAACAATCTATTCGAACTATATAAAAGTTAACTACAAGAAATTAAGAAATTAAATTCAAGCCAATGCAGAACAAATACACTACACTCCACAACAACAAAGGCAACAAACAAAAAGAAGCTTACATCAGGAGAGGAAACATTCTGTAGCTCTTTTTGTTGTTCTTGTTCAGTTCCTTGGACCTTTTCAAGCGGATAGACTGGAGCTAAAGAAACAAGAACCAAACAAGCTGAAAATGGTGCATGATTTCCAAATTTGATGACAAATATTCAGAATTTCTTCCCTATTCTTCAAACAATTAGCACAATAAAAATCTTCCACTTAGAAAATACATTGCCCATATCAGATCATGCACAGTTTGGAACTTTGAAATCGATAAAAGCCCAATTTTGCACGATCTAGATTTGATTCTGAAAAGCCAACACCAGGAATTTAAAGTGAGGTGTTTAGAAAATAACCTCCGTGAGAAGTAAAAATTCCGTATGTTTGAATTCAAACACTGCAGTAGTCAATTTGACAAAACTTTTACTAGTGTAATTTACAAGGGTAGCTACTGTTTTGGAGTATGAAAATAATAACCACACTTGTAAATTACACTTGTAAAAGTTTAATTAACTACCCCTGCTTCTATCAATGCAGCAATTGACTGAGTTGTAGATGAGCCATAAATCCAGATACCTGAAACAGCTGTCTCCTTATTTACAGGTAAAAGAACATTAGGTAGAGTTGACGGCAGTTCTAAACCATGTCGCAGTGCTACCACAAGGTGCATTGCAATGCAGAACTCATCCAAATTAAGAGCATTGTCCTTATTTATATCTGAGAGGTGCCTGAAAAACAAAAAAATTGTTGGAGTGTCATAGTGTGACCAAAAAAGAGTTGATCTCACCACAATCACCACTTCTCCACAGGACGTCTAACCATCAACTGGGAACTTAAGCAATGACAGTGGCATTGGCATTGTGAATGGCAAATTAAGCAATAGGTGTAGATTAGCTCAACAACAACTTTGCACATGTATCATGCTTTTTTGTTCATTTTTTGCTGTCACTGCATAACTACGATATGAAACTTCCTAATTTCACATTTTTTTGGAATTATACGTGAACACGTCACAATGGTTTTTTTATCTTTAAATATATTCCTTTAGAATTCAATTCCAGAACAATAATTATTTGCCCACATTTGGCAAATTGAGATGCAATCAGATCAATGATGGTTGAAACAGCACAAATGCACTTTTAAGTGATGTTTTAACTACAGTCAAATCCTTTCATTCTTATGTTCTTCTTCTCCGAGGGATCAAAGATTAGTTTAGAGACCTGATTAACTTTTCGCATCATACAAATAAATAAAAGTAAGAAAGCCCATTGGAAGGTACTGAAGCAATACATTTTAGAAGAAAGGTTTTATTCAAAATTGGGAAAAGTTGTTGGGCAAATACGCAAATGCAATATTTGGTCCAACATCTCAAATTTAATAATACACACTTCTTAAACATGCAAAAATTAAAGATAAATAATTATTCTCCAAGCAATAGAACCAAATGCCTTACCATATCTTTGAGAGCACCTCTACAGGTAAACTAGACTTCATAAAGAAGTCCCTTGCCCTTGGACCTAAAAAACAATATTTGAGAATAACACACTCAGTGTTCTTCGTACCATTAATAAAACAAAGTCCATACATAGAGTACAATTATTCCAATAAAACTGACCAGCTCTGTAAGATTCACTATTAGAGACATCAAGATCAAGGTTTATTTTAGCATTTCCCACAAGGCATAAACATCAAGAAGTCATGTGACCAGAGCCTTGTCATCAGGTTTGCAGTAACTGTTTGAGGTTCACATTTTGTAGGGCTAGACCACACTCTAAAGGTAAGTGATGTACCGCAAGGATTTTTTTGCACTATAAACATCATAATCCCACATTTGCAAGAAAATGCTATCTTTTAGCATGTCTTTCATTAATATTGAACAATTTTTCATAGAAACGCAATTTTGAGGAAGAGTTCTCAGCTAAAATAAGGGTGAAAGAATGAAAAAACAAACGTGACGATCACGAGCTACCATCCCCAAGTCTTCCGTCCCAAACATGGGCAGACAGATGAAACCACCAACCGCAAACCACGGTTTGCCGTTTGTGGTAAGATGGCCAAACCTTGATCAAGGTCTCTATAATAGTTTGCATAACCGTAGTGGCCAGTCCTAATTGTGTGCTCATTAGCAGGGTATCATCGCCAGAGCACAAAAATATTTGTTAAAAAAATGATTATGCTTCTTATGAAGTTAACAATTTCAAATATAAAGGAAAGGGCTCAAGCCCTTTACAGATTAGGGCTTGAAAAAAGTCCCATTCATTTGTCCAGGACAGGTAGATTTTCTTGTGTGTGAAATACATGAATTATTTTTTAGGCTCCACTTTTTTCCTTTGTCATGTGTAACATTGTCATTACTTCAAACCTTTTATTAAATATTGCACATATTGCACAGTGTGTTTTGTTTGTTAGTTAGTTTGTTTTCGCTAGGCACCATTATTTTGTTTCGGGCAAGCATTGTAAAGCATTAGATCACCAAAAGGCAATACTGAGAAAACTGAGATTGGAGCACTGCCAAATGAATACAGTCAAACCTGTTTTATTAAAGTGGTAACCTTTGGGGAATGGCCAACAGACTGCTTAATACAGGTTTTGCAAAGTGCAGTATCCAAAACCTCACAAAGTAGCCTCAAAGTGTTTCTGCCTCTTCTTGTGCCAAAAGGAATAGAGTGAAAGACCACTGAATGCCATACACAGTGTATCTATTGCACTTGTATGTTGACAAAGTGACCATTTAATAGACTGAGGTAAAAACAATAAAAAACAACTTGTTGGGATCATGGAAAAGGTGACCGCAACCACTTAAGAGAGGTGACCGCTTAATACAGGTCAATTTTACAGTAACTATGTGAAATTACTTTTGGCACTTAAGAAAGTGACTGCCAAAAAGAGGGTGACAACTTTTTACAGGTCCACTTAATACAGGTTTGACTGTGGAATGAATGCATCATTATATGTTTCTGGGAAACTGCCCACCTACCCCTCCCTGAAGCCAACATTTTGCCCTAAGTAAGAAGGTGTTAATGCTGGCTTAGGGGAGGGGTAGGTGGGTAGTTTTCCAGAAACGAATAATGATCCAAATTATTACAATGTACCTTTGACTACTCCACCCTCCATAGGTTGCAGTCTTCTGAACTGCTTTGCATAATACTCTCTCTGCTCTGGTAAGATACGCCACAAGTTATCTTCAGATTCCTCTTCAATACTACTTATACTTTCTGCAAAGCTTGCAAGTGATGGGGCCCTGAATTGAAAATTTCATGAAAATAAGTTCAGGTGTTCTAAAACATAATTTTACAAATTGGAGTACAGGTACATTATTTTACATGTACCAAATTAGAGATTTAGGCTTTCTCAACAAAAGTCCCAGGGCTCAAAATACTGGCCGGTCAATCAACAATGTCTGGCCAGAATGGTGTCTTGGCCAGCCAAAAGCTCCACATTAGTTGCTGGTTATGTTGACTGGTCACACAGACTATTCTTGAAAAAAAAAAAGAAGCTAAATCCTCACCTATAAATCTTACATTTTGTCTCTTGGTAAAAATACAATCACATTTGATTATTTTTTTTACTATTTTTGACTGGACAGAAAACCAGACTTGACCAAGCAAAAATTTCTTTGGCGGGTCATCGTGTCCAGCCAACGTCCGAAAATAACTTTGAGCCCTGAGTCCCTTTAAAATCCTTTTATTAATAGTTAAATTTCAAAGTTTTTAAAACTTATGCATTTTTATTGTTCAAATGAGTACATTGTAGGTTTTTTTTATGTCACAAATAAGAGACATGACTTTAAAAGGAGCATGGTTGAACAGTAGGATTTTATCTAAGGCTGTATGTATTACATTGTATCATTTGCTAGTGCATCTGCTTTTTTTTCTGTTCTTGAATGAAAAGGAGTACAGTGTAGAGGTTATAAACATATCAAGGGTGGTTAAAAGACAGAGATCATTTTGGGATAAATCACTATCCAGTAGATAAGTATGAGGGAAACCAATAATTACTTGGTAGAGATTTATCCAGTGGATAGCACTATCTACCTTTGGAAACAACTCAGCCCTGGTTAGGAGTAAACCCCAGGGGTTAAACTACTGTGTCGCCTAGTTTCGAACCTTAGCAGAACTTCCCCCTCTTCTCCTGCAAGCTCTGGTGAACTGCTGCGATCCACATCTTCATCACTGGAGCTGTGCTCTTCATCTACCTCATTTACCACTGGTTTTGGAGGTTCAGACTGTCCCGGTGAGTCCGCTGGTGAGAAGGCTGTCCAATGAGTATTAGAGATACCATTGTTGATTGATGGGTTTTCACCTTCCCTCCAAGATCCTACAGTAAAATCACATTTTTAGCAAGTACTGTTATATGCCCTGAACAAAAGAAGACTAGTTGGTGTAAGTTTGGCAAGTGGGTTATTCCAGAAAAAAAACTATCCTCGCTGACAGATCACAAGCACAAAATCTCATCTGGTAGAGGGCTGATGCTCTGGGAATAATATGGTCATTGGCCAAAGCAAAAAAGGCGATTATTATGTCAACAGAGAAAAGAAAAATAGAGACACAACTTTATCTAGGCGATTTTACAGAACTAGTTTCGTCTTATGACCTCTTCAGTTGTATGCCACATGATGGAAGAGGTCATAAGACAAAACTAGTTTTGTAAAATTGCATGGATAAAACAGAGTGTTGAAAGCGAATCTGCATTAGTTTTTTTTCCTCTGTTGACATAATATTAGTAACACTTTCTTGACTTCAACAAACAAAATCTTGCTCACAGAAAAAAGCCATAATATTCTTTAAATTCCCATTTGGGCAGTGCTTCAAGAAAACCCAACTTTTGCAGTACATGTATCTTTTATTCTTTGCACAATTTGCACATGCAATGCATCAGCTTCTCATGAATTTACATACACCGCATGTGCAGTTCATGCAACAAACAAAACATAATGCAAGTCAGGTTTACATGAAGCACCAACCAAACAGCAGTTTAAAGAATAATTTTATTATGGTGTTTTCCGTTTTGGCCCAATTGAAAGAAAAAATGAAAACATTCAGGCAGAAAGGCAGCATATAGGGGGTCTTTTCAGAAGCAGGGCAAAAAAAATCTTGCCATCAAATGGAAGCAAGTGGATTTCTTTCTGGAATAATCCAATGTCAACTTGCATCGACACATAATCAGCAACAAAGTTGTTGAGACATTGTACTCAAATAGGGTAACTTCAGAGAACAAAACAATCCATGCACACTCCTCCCCCTCCCCTCAATTCAAAGTTGGGGTGTTTGTTGTTTTCTACAGGTAGCTCGAACAGCAGCACAGCATTGCATGGAGGGGATGATGGATGAATGGAAGGGGGTCAGAGGGAAAGCTTTATTTCCCCCTTTTGAAGTCGGTGAAACATCAAAAAGTCAAGTGCTCAGCAAATGCTCAAGAACCTTACTTTCTTCTCTAGGTTCAGCTGTAGGATTGTTTGCCCATGAAGTTTCTCTGGTATTGACAGTTGGTTGGCTAGCTGGTGGATGCGCACCCCAAGTTGGTTGGCCTGCACTATGAACTTGCTCCACTGATAAGAGATCAAAACAATTTTTTTTCAACTGATTCAAATAATTATACAATTTGCCAGGTCACCAGTGGCAACTTAAAATCTAGCTGGGCAATGAAAAATTGTAGTTGAATCGCAATTCTGATCTGATCCCTAAGATGCAGTACTTTGCTGTCTGCTTTTGTCACTGCCGCCTCCTTGGCTCCCATGTGTGACCAGCTCTGGAATACTAAATCAACTGGAAGAGACTGGCGAAAAGAAATGTGGAGATTTCTCTCTGACTGTGAGCTGCCTCCGACGAAATCCAGGGCCACTTAATGTTGACCTGGGTGACTAGGAATTCAGGAAGCTGACCCGGCTGGCCACCAGGCACTGGAGTTAAGTGTCAGCCCTGATATTAGTCTTCAAATAATTATGTAAATAATTAATTTTATAGTATCAAGGTATAGACAAACCTAGCCTGAGAAAACAGCCCAAAATTACATCTAAGGAATGAGCACATAAATAATTGCATACTGATGACATGTCACTTCTCATAAACCATTCTGGGTAGTACTTTTGATTGGTTGAAGCAAATTTCCCTCAGTGCACAACCCATCACAAGAACTACCCAGATCTGGGTTGTAACATGTCATCAGTATGAAATTTCTCCACTCAATCCCAAAAGACGTCATTTTAAAGGGAAACAAGTGGCGGTGTTGTGAAAAGTGAGCTGTTTTATCAGGCTAAGAAAAACCTCTTATTAAATGATTTATGTCACTGCTATTTGAATGAATTACCTGCATGTGAGGCTGACAGAGGCAAGGATGGGGTTCTAGTCAGGACACTTGAATGATGAGATCCTGCAACAACCTGATTGCTATATACAGGTACCCCACCAGGCTGGGGGTACTGGTATGACTGTGGAATATACTGCCCTTGAATCTGCTGAGGAGCTTGGCCTGGGGATTGAAAGGGAGATTGCCTAAAGTGACCAGGAGGTGCTTGACCATGCAGCTGAACTTGTGGCTGTTGATTAGACATTACATAGCCTGCCACTTGATACTGTGGTTGATGCCAATTTCCTTTTTGCTGCAGGTTTTGAGGTTGGATTTGCTGTGGTGTGGCTGCTCTTGGTGGCGGAGGGATAAAAATGTTTCCTTGGTAGCTCTTTGAACCAGGAGGAGGCACAGGGCCGATAACTGTGGGGGATTCTGGAGGCGAAGTTATACCTTCAGCATCAGGGTTTACAGCAGCCATATCTGCTAAGTCATCTGCAGGCTGCACTTTTGAAGAACTAGTCAATGAATTGGAATGATGAAATTCTCTTTTTCCATCAGCCTTTTTAAATCCCATTTTCTTCTTTTTCTCTAAAGAATAATTTGACAGCAAATTAGAATGAATAGTCATTTCAATAATTACACAGCTGTGGTCACAACCTATAAGTATAAGTACAAGAAAATAACAGTGCTCAAGTCTGGAGATTTCCAGTTAAAGCTAACATAATTATATTAACCCATTCACCCCTGAACAACCCCTAACCCAGTGTGCAGATTCACATCCCTTTCACCACTTGTGAAGTCACCAGTTTTAACCCTCAAGGACAACTTTGTCAGCTAATTCACGCAGGGTGAAGAGATCTTTCGATCCATGCCAGAATGAGCACTAGTCAGTGAAGGAGGCCACAGAAAAAAGCCAAAAAAAATACATGTAACATTGACCTGATAATTCCAGCTTTTCCAGGAATAACAGTCTGTCTTAGATTCAAATTCAGGAATTTCTTGAACCCCACAACTTTAAAATCTGCTATGAAAATTCAAGTAAAACAGTTTTGGCCCTCAACCAATGTGAATTTTATTTACTGGTTTCACTCAAAATGAAGCTTGGAGTTGTTCTCATCGAATTCATCTCATGTGGAGTAAAGCATCCAAATCAACTAGGCCAGTGTGAAATAAGACATCAGAACTGGGCTTGTGAGTTCGTTTGGCAGGTCTATTTACTGGAGTTGTTCATAATAATTCAGCTCATGTGGAGAACAGTATCTGAATCAACTCAGTCAATGTAAAATAGGGAATTTGGACTGGCCAAAGAGTCTCTTCGTCACGTTAGTTCTTTGCCAGCAAATTAATGCAGGTGCTGGTTGTAGAATGAAAAAGACAACCTGAGTGCAGCATCAAAAATTCCAAGTTCATTCTACAGCCAGAAAGAGCATAATTTATTTGCAGGTATATCAAGAATACAAATGATTCTAACTTTTCTTATTTTCAAATGGAGTGCTCAATTCAGTTAAATTCAATTTACTTTACAACAAAATTCAAAGGACAAGAATACAAGATTACAAAGAAGCAAATGAAAGTGGTAAGGAAGCCCAAATGGAAACCATAAGGCTCATAAAACATTGGGCTCCCACAGAGCATAAAAGTGTGAGTCTACAGCAAGGCAAGGTAAGCGTATACATGTAAGTAATTAAAAGACATAATTCATGATAAAGATTTAGGTAAATAACCAAAATACTGTAACCTTTAAAGGAAAGGTAACACGAATCAATAAGTTAACATAATCATTAATTATGGTAAATTAATAATAATGTTAAAATTAATATGATGGCCACTAAGAGATGTTATGAATGCCAATTCAGCTTCCAGAATTTCATACAGAGCTTGCTCTTTGCATTTAGAATCTATCGTAATTAATGACTTTAACAATTGAAGCAAACTTGAACCCACCAGCTATTTCTTGCAATTTTTCCTTATCTTTCTTTTTCTTATCCAGTCTGTTGTCAGTTCCCTCATCATCTCCCTCTTCAACAAGTAAAGTTCGGTTCATTTCTGAAATAAGGACAAATAAAATTAAACCTTAGATGTGTACCACTTGCCCAAACAAATTAATATTTATGGAAAGAGGATATTCCCAAAGTAAAAAGAAACATACAAAACACTTTCTAATGAAAATTTACAAAATCATAGATGATCATTTTTTGTTGAAGACTTAAAACCCTACAGCTGACCGATAATGACCAACAGATAACAATGCCTTACTGCAAGATCAGCGACAATCATTAGCATGATTACAAAGTTCAAGGAATTAACCGCTGTATAAGTTGCCAACTATAACTTATGACTTGTTCCTTTGTCTGTTGCCTTTCTGTTTTACCTTAAGTCACCTTACTGACCTGGTAGCTAGTTTGTAATTCAGTGATATCATGTTCTATACCACAATGTATTTCTTAAAAGCACTAAAGGAAATGAACTGACTACTGCACAGAACATAAAAACTACTAAGTAATTATTGCAGGGCAAAAGGGGCAGAGTTATATCAACCTTTGAGATTTAGACCCCAAGTGAAGTAACATGCACAACACACATATATTAGGTACCTTTCATTTAACATATTGCTTTACAAAAGTCCTTGCTGGGATAACAACAAACAAGTATTACAATTCTTACTTTTAAAAACGTCAGTGACCTAAAAATAAAATTGGGTTTTGTAGAAGTTTTTAAGGTTCCAAAAAGGTTTCCACAATCGCAGGACATGGAACTGAATAAGAAGTTTCCACGCAGGTTGAAGTTTTTTGCCTTGTATATAGGCTTCAACGTCTACTGTGAAACAAATTAAAATGAACTGCGGATTGACTCTACTTAGGCTTTTTGGAGAACTTGAATAAGCAAGTCAGATCATGTCTCACCTTTAGAATCTAAACAACTCTGTAGATGTATGTACAGTAATCTTTGAGCCCATCCCACCCTTCCCTCAATGCCCTTACAATGGACTTTAATAATATTATTTTAAAAATATAACACAAGAAAGAAACACAGAACTCCAAAGACAGTTTGATGTAAAATAACCTAGTATGACCAAAATGCTTAAAAAATATTACAGTGTATGCCACTATGTTGGTGGCACTTCAACCTTCAAATGCAACAATCTACAAAATAAATGTACCACAAAAGCATATATATGTTACAGGGTAAAATTAAATTCAGGTTAAAAATTTTTAACCAAGGTTGATTCTCAATTTTCTTTTTGTCTCCTAACCCTAAGTCATGAATAATTGGGGCTCGGAGACAAAGGAAATTGAGAATCAATCTAGGTTAAAAAATTTTAACCTGAATTTAATTTTGACCTTGACATAAACATAACTTATTTTACTGAAAAACAACATGACAAAACAATAGAAGACCTTCTACAAGCCCAGAAGCTGCTTATACAAGCAATAACGTGTTACCACAGGGGAAGATGCTTACTGTCAATAACACAAAAATGACATGGGAAAATGATCACTAAACATGCTAAATGTGATTCCTATCACATGATAGCCATTTAGTTGACCAGGTGATAAGCAACTGGAATTCACATGACTCCCATTTGTATCCATTCAAACAAATGAAAGATCAACTGGCAGTGCCTACTACAATGGAATCACATGGCACTAAAGTGTTCAAGTGCAATAATAACTACGGCCAAAAATTAAAAAACGTCTACAGGGATCATACACCATGTCTTGTTCAGGCCAAAAATCAAGGACATTTTGAGGACTTTCTGGTGCATGAACACATGCAAGAGTAACAAGAGAGCACCAGAAACAAATAAATGAGAGTTTTACAAATTTTGTGAGCAATTACTCTTTCTTTATTTGCAATGACAAGGTTAAAAACTTAGAACAGTAAAGAGCTTTACATGTTCTTTAATTACTAAAAGTCAAGGACTTTCAAGGACCAAAAACCAATTTCAAGTTCTTTCAAGGCCTTGAGATTGGCATCTTGAAATTCATGGCTTTTCAAGGGTTTTAAAGATGCATAGAATTCTAGTGTCTAACAAAATTATATACAATACAGATATACATTTATGGCAAGAAAATAATTATCTGTACATGTACACTGTAGGCATATTGATGATGATTTGTTAGCATGCTCCATGCACTAACAAATCATTGTTTATGTAGGTGATATCTCAAAGATTTGTATTGTGCACCAAAACTGAATATTAAGTCATTTAACATCCATTCCAACTACATCACAACTTAGTCTTGCTCCAGACCAGAACAACTCTCTAAATCCTGGGAGAGTTGCAAATAATAGTTGGTTATTGGTAGGAGCCCATAACTCAGAGTGTGTAGTCTCATACTTACAGCCTATTCAACCGCATTTCCATATTTTGATATTCAAAATTCATGGGAAAATTGATCTCAAAATAAACTGGTCTGTGAAAATGCTGTTGTATGGGCAAAAGGGAGTTGCTCTCTCCAGGTTATGGGCTCCTGTCATTGGACAATGTCTGACTCCTTCAAAATCCTACCTGCAATTAGAGGTGACTGGACAAATCAAATGAGACTATAGATTTGTAGCTTTGTAAAGCAATTAGAGGAGTTAAAACTCAAGATGATTTTTGTCCAAACACTCTTCTGCTTTGTCCGACTAAAACAGGGATCTGGTCAGACATGATAATTATGTCCTTTCTAAAGGGGAAAGATTATTGCAGGCCTGTATAAAGACAAAACACAGCTAATGCCCTCCCAATGACCACTCTTTTAAGCATCTACTGTACATATACCTCCATTCAGAGAACATTTTTCACAGATGCCCTTACATTATCTGACAGTTGATAACTGTGCATGTAGCTTCCTAGCCCCCAGTCTGCCCGTACACTGATTGTAAGTCTAGCTAGTGCCATAATGATAAACAGAGCAGCAAAACTGCGACTATAATGATTAACAGAGCATCAAAAACCTCCACCCGGTTAGTGAGATTGGATAAACACTGCTGGCTCAAACCCCGGCCGCACCAACACTCAGGGTCTCTAAGAGGGCAGAAAGTGCTGCCTTTGTGAAAACAACTGCAAATGGTCAAACTTTATACTCTTCTCAGATAAGAACAATAAACTGTAGGTCCTGTCTCACAACCCTTATACATATAATGCACCTATCAATGTTAAGCCACAGGGTGGGGGAGGGGGGGGGGGCGGGCTACCCACGGGAAATTGACTGAGCATGCCTTCCCCTGGGTAGGGAATTTGACATGGCCACCATCTTGGAAGACTGAGAGAAACTGGAAATGAGTGACCTGCCATCTTGGTAACACCCAGAAGTCACCAGAGGTAAATGACCTCTGCTTTTCTTGAAAGTAACAAGACAACATGAGCAAAAGAAAGGTGAGGAAATCTGTTTTGTTTTTTGGTATATATGAACCATCACTTCTTTCACTGTATGATCGAATGTTTATAAATAGAAGAGTCTTCATTCCTTCTGTTTCTGTTTCTATGTGAGGTTGTAAAAGACATATCCTTTCCAACCTGTCAATTACTAAGTCCTGACTGTTAGAAAAAGTTACCCCAGAGGTGGGAAATTGACATTTAGTAGGTGCCTGGGGGTGGGGAATTTGACTCTGGCTTCCATTAAAATGTCAAATTCCCCTGGGTCTGCCTCCCCCCCCCCCCCCCCCACCCTGGGGCTTAACATTGATAGGTGCATAAATTCCATTACAGAAATGCGCCCATTCAAAAACGTCGATCATGAAAATGCAAATAAGTGAAGAATGACGTAAATTGAGAGTCAATCAAGAAATCGCCTAGGTATATCCCTTTCCTGGTTATTGTTCCTGCTCAGACATCTGCAACATTTGCCTATTCTTCGATGAAGAATAGAACTTTATGCAACTAACAATAGCTCAGTCTATTTAAAAACCGTCTAAATTTACTCCGAATTAGCATGTGACTTTTTGCTTTTAAACGCTAAATAAAATTGAAAAATCCTTGATTATTGTTGTTGATTTGGCCGTAAATAATTCAGTGCACTGACTTAAAACAAATTTTTACCTTTTACAAACTTCATGGTGTTCAAATCGATCGATGAAATATGAGCGCAACCGATGTGTTAATAGTTCGTTTACATTTTGTCGTGGGTTTAAGATAATATTATAAACCTCAAAATTTACGGGCAAATTCCACGAAAAGCACTCTCACTTATGCACCTATCAATGTTAAGCTGGAGGGGGGATTTGACATTTTTGAAAAATTTGCCGTCAAATTCCCTGCCCATGGGCAAATCATTCCAGTCAAATGCAACCAAATTTCGCCACCCCAGGCTGCACATTGCTGTCAAATATCCCAAGGATGGACCCAACAAAGGCACAATTGAAATATCTCCAAATAAAACTCTACAATCTTTATTTATGAACGTTGTTGCATCACCAAAGCGGAGAAAAAAACTTTCCCGTATAAACGGCACATTTCGTCTGAAATTTAGCTAAGACACATCTTATTTAAGAACAGCCCTTAACTTCTTTCATAAGACGCGACTTAGCTAAGTCGCGTCTTAATGTGCCGCTTATACTGGATAGTTTGCTTCTTATTTAGGATGCGTTCTTTAAGAACGCTGTAACTACATATTTAATGGCGAAACATGAACAGCGATCTAATCCGTCTCTTGAAAACAACTACAATTCTGCTTCTGATAATAATATTTATAAACCCTGCAAACATTTTCATTCAATCTTATTGACTGGTTTTCGTGAAGAATAGTTTTTAAGTAAAGAATACTTTGGTTTCTGGTTAGCTTTAACCGTTTTACCATCAAGGTCATTCGCACAAGACTACCCAATTCAAGAGGGTTTTATGCTAGCACACGAGGAAGAAACATGCTTCTCTTTGCATAAAAATTTTCTTCGCTGTAGCAATGACAAAGACATTCCAACACTTAAAACAATGGCAACCTACTTCTATTGTTTTTGCATTGTCTCTTGAAAGTGTGAGAATTGTTAACACTACAAATTTCATAAGAGACCGAAAACGGCGGTAGTCTTTGAAACCTCATTTTTGCTCGCAAAGCCTAATGGGTACCCCAATTTTCACGGGCGACGTTTTTCAATGGGCGCGTTTCTGTAATGCTGTGGGACCTTAAAGAACCCACACACTGTTTGTAAAGAGTATGACACGTATTCCCTAGTGTGGTGGTCTATCTCTCATGGGAGGAGGGACTGTTATGGTGGGCCCAGCAGAAATTGGCATCATGCGCTGTTGTAGTGACCTGGCCAAAATTGGTGAGCTTGAGTAAACAAATAAAATTAATGTATAAATACAACGTTTATGTCAGATGAGCCCATTTCACCAAAAGCCTTGTTTGTGAAAGAAAATTGTTTGCATTTGCCTTTTTTTTGTGCTTGGATATTCTTTTCAACCTTACTGCCTTAAGAATTCATTAATGTAAAACTTCCGAAATTTACAAATTCAAAATGACATTTGGTGGGGAAAGGTGATTGTCAGACCCAAACATACGTAACAGCTCTTAGCTTTCCTCAGCTGTATATCAGAAACACTATCAAAGGTGTTGCAAAAGCATTTCACTCTACATATTACTACAATAAATACTCTCACATATTTTTAGTTTAATAACATTATTATTAATATTATTTTCATAGAGTGTACATGTACAATATTCGCGCATGGCTGGAAGGCAAATTAAACCCTCATCATGCATAGAACATAGACATAGAGATGACCTTCCACCTTGCAAGAATATTTTTTACAAGAAAGGTCTTTTGCCTTCAATATGAAAAAGCCATTTATGTTTCAATCACAGCAATCTAGCTTAATTAGAAAACAGTATACACGTACATGTGTATAAAAGCAACTGACGTTTATGCTTCATCGACATAACCATACTCACCTTTGCGGTTTCTTTACACAGGAGCAATAAGAAATCGTATATTGAAACACCGACTAAGTTGTCATTAAGGAAAACGTAAAGGTATTCTATAATGTGTATAAAGGAATTCAATAACATCCAATGATAATATAATATAAGCTTAAAAACTGTTCAGCAAGTCACAATCTGATCGAGGTTATGAAACGCGGTGATCGGACACAAAATAATAAGATAGTCAAATCCAAAGCCTTAAAAATTATGCAATGAAGAAATTCTTACCTTACACAATATAGATTTTTCGCAAAGTAGATGAGCCTTTTTCCACTCTGCGATCAAATAAGACGTTCCTGTTCGATTCGTTGAGGAAATCTCAAGGTTTTCGCTTTCACTACAACGTGAACTTGACTGACACGAATATAACGAGAGGTCATGGCGAACAACATGACATTTTTCTACCATGTGGCTGCTGACTTATTAAATAAAAAGTTTCAGTCAGCCAAATGCATAATTTCTGCAATTTCCTCCGCAAAATAGCAGAAGTCTGCGGCCATATTGGAACGTGAAATGTCACGTGCTAATATATGCACTCCCGGATGACAGTAGGGGCGGAGAAGTCACAGCGAGACCGGAAGAGAAATTTCAACATGTTCGTGGTGGCATAAGCGCAAAGAGGAGGGTGGGGAGGAGAAAAAGGAAAAACAGGGGAGGAGTCCCTTTCAGCTATTCGTGGCTCTGTACTTTTCCATTTTGCCAGCCTTTTTCACGCCCGCTGAGTGGTATTTGTGTGTATTTCATGTGAAGAAACAACAACACTGATCCTCACGACGAAGAGAAAAGGGAAATCCAATATAAAGCTAAACATAACATATTTTGTGTCCGATGTTTCGGTTTGAAATACAGATCTTCTTCAACTTCCTAACACATGTGATCAGGTTCTTTTTTTTTGGGGGGGGGGGGGGGCATAATCGAAAGTTGGATAGTGCTCTGAAGTATGCCCTTCTGGAAAATTGCTGATGCACATATTTACTCAGTTATTATTTAACAACATTTCATAAAGCATTGCCGGGAGCAAACAAATCCAAAAGACTGAGTGATTAAATGAAATTGGTCGGAGCAGGAGCCCATTGGTCGGAGACAAAACGGCAGAAACCCCTGATTAAAAACAAGAAAGAAAATTTAAGGAGTAGAAATCTAAACTCGGCCTGTTTGCCAGATTATCCGTATTTCTCCCTTGCAGTATGGCCAAGGTTTTACCCGTTTCCAAATTTTCTTGCGAAATTTGTCAAAATCAGACGTCCGCACGCAAGCACAGAAATACCATGAATAATGATGCCGGCGGAATCGGTCTGGGGGTTATTTAAGTGGGCGGAGAAGGGGTGTGGGTTGAGATCCCTTATAGTCTTGTTTCCACTTATACAGCATACTGATAGCCCAAAAAAGAAAGAAATATGAAAATTTTCCGCCGACAGCCATCACATAGCCTGCGAAATGTTCCCCAACGATACGTCTTTCCCATATCAGACTATTATCCTTGTGTGTGTTCAAAATCACGAGGTGATTTTCACCTGCTTCCTGGGTTTTGTACAACAATGGTCAAAAATTAAAACCCAAGCAACCAGCACAAATGAGAGGATAATAATGCTTGACTTCATAATATTTTCCATGGGTTGCTTCAATTTATAAACAGGAAAAAAGCTCATTCAGTTTCTGTTCTCATTCTCCGTTCCTCCTTATTTTACATAATCACCATTCTGCAAAAAAAAATTATTTGGATATTTTATCAAAAAGTGTCATTTAGCTTTGCCTCCGAGCCAATAATTATAACAAATGGCAAAAGACGGCTCTCATCACAAAACTTGAGATCTCACCAGTTATTTTCCACGGGCGAATTTTCTACATAATTATAAAATTTATGTCCATTTTAATATCACAACTTGAAGTAGAGGGACCATCAAGCGTACTTAAGTGTCCATGAACTGCAGTGCACAATAATTATCGCAGCCAGCAAGTAGCAAAGTAATTTCAACCAGAGAATTTTTCCAGTCATTAACCTGTGACCAAGCCGTCTTGTATAGGCTGACTACTCATTCTTCATATAAAGCTTCATCTCCATTCCATTTTTAAACTGAGAATGGAGTTTACTGACAGAGGGATTGTTGGTCGTTCTAAGATTAGCCTGCGTAACAAGCGTTTGAGGGGAAAGAAAAAGTATAGGTTGACTGGCAGGCGTTCAAAAGGTAAGGAAAAGGGAATTTAGACGCGAGACCGCGTACGAGGGAGGAGGAGAACGCGTTTCCTCGCCTCTCCATCGCGCGCCCTTCGCGCTTCTCGCGTGCCCGGAATACCCTTCCCTTTCAAACGCTTGCCACGCAGGCTAGGAAAAGTATAGACTTGCCTACAAGTTGAGCTCAAATGTTTTCACGAGCGCGAAGCGCGAGCGGTAGATTTTTTATGTTTTCTGCGGCAAAAGCAAACGAGAGAGCGAGAGCCAACTACCGGAACCGGAGGACTTTGAGACAGTCTAGGAAAAGTAGAAAGGCGCGCAAGGGAGGTATTCTGTCCTTCTTCCTCGCGCATTCATCGCCTTCTCGCGTGGCTATATTCCTCTATTTCCTTCCCCTTTAAACGTCAGCCTCGCAGGCTCACTTTTCCAATAAGGCAAGCGCTTTGTGCAAGTTGTCAATAGCAGTCTTTACATCTTCATATTGTAAAGCACTAGCTGCAAAACGGCAGTATTTCTGAGCTTGTTCACTGTCTTGAGGGGACAAGGTGGACGTAGGTTGTGTGGGACTGGCTGAAGCTGCTGGAACTGGAGAAGGAACTACTGGCTGAGTGGGCTGCAACACAATAAAAGTAAAAAGGACGCAATGCCTATGTCAAGCAGTCCGTGTCGTACCTGAATTGTGGTCGTGTCACCCGGACTTAGTCAACTTACACTGACATACACATTTTGCTATAAACTACAGTGTACATACAGACCCTTTTATTTGGTCAGGCACATGTCATAGTTGTAGGATAAAGGACTACAAGGGGTTTACAGTCGTTTCGCTGCAACCAACTTTTTTTATTAAACCGTTTTGAAACAATTTAGAATGAACTACAAACGGGTATTAACGAGTTTAATACCATGCCGCCGAGGTACTCCTCGAGAATTATTGTTAGCAAACTTTGGCATTTCATTTTGCAGCGAAACGACTTGTAGCAAAACGACTTTGCAGCGAAGCGACCATACACCCTATAAGAAAGCCCTACAATCGCGAGTGCTTGCAACAAATATTTACCCAAACTAGCATCATTTACTGAATTCTATCTTGGTATTACCTGGCTTATACTAGGTCGAGGAGAAGGTGTTGGATATGGTGCGGTTGAAGGAAACTGACCAGGAATGCCTGCAGTATTGCCAGTGGGGTAAGGTGGCTGTTGAGTATCTGTTGGGTAGCCAGGGTACCCTTGGGGTTGCTGTGTACTGGAAGGAGGGTACGGGGAGGCCCCTTCCTCTTCTCTATCAAAGCTTTCAGCCTCCCCACCTACTGGCCCTGGTATGGGTGTCTCTCCACTCTTCAGACATTTGTGTATGTAAGCTGCTTTCCATTTAGCATATTTTTGATGGTGAGCTCCCTAAAGTAGGACAAAACAATCTTAATTCACTTCTTACAGTGCGACTACTTTAACCGGGGCCACTTAGACAAAGTTGACCAATCGGAATACGGGAAAATAACAATACATTCCAAGAAGGTTGGTTGTCAGCCAATCAGTAGCTCGTAAAAAACAATAAGTCACTCGAAGCACAAAATTTAATATTGACAACAAACGCGTTTCAGGAAAGCAAAACGTTTCACCAGACAATGTTTTTCCATTCGAAACTTTGCATACAACACCCAGGACACATATTTCTTTGACGCCAGCTGTTATTTTAATCATCTACAAGCGATCTGTTTGCTTCTATTGCCACGCTTTGCAATAACATGCAACCGCAAGTCAACAAAATAACTACCATTTCTTACATTTTTCACCTCTGTCACTCACTCTAACGGACTTCTCGGGAAACACGTGCTTTCTTCAGCAGATTCAAAAGGTCACGTCTGCAAGTTGTAATTTGTCAATTTCGATCCATATTGTCTATTTCATTTCGTGGTAATTATGATTGACAACTAACTTTCTTGGAATGCATTGTTATTTTCCTGTAATCCGATAGATCAACGTTGTCTAGGTGGCCCCGGTTATTGTAGTTGCACTGTAAAATACAGGTGTAACAAAGAAACACATAATGGTCAATTTACTTTATAAAACTTTGTCAAATGTTGCAATACGTTGATTAAAAAAATTTACTTTAGAACAGTGACAGATACAACACAGAGAAGTCACTAAGAGATGGCTGTCGCATTATTTAACCAGTTCAAAAAGAGTTTATCATCAGCTCAAATTTTTCTGGAAAACAAAGATATGGAGAAATTTTGAAGGTGCAGTTGAGTAGAAAAGCCCACTTGACTAATAAAAAAAGCCAGCTTAGCTTTTCCTTAGCTAAATCACTGACAACATGGACTAAACCTATATGTATTAAAAATACACCAATCATAGCCTGTTTAATAAAATGAAGTAAAATAAAATAAACTGAAATGTAATATTTGTGCCAGGGTTACAGGCAGTGAAACAAAAAACATATTTTTAAATAACAAAGTTGTAATGACTTTTTACTCAATCAACATCAACGACCTCAGCCAATCAATCTCCATCTATCAGTCAAGTCACTACTCTTCTTGAAATTGGAGACCTAAATTCTATTGCAGACAGTTCACTTGATCCTAGAAACACAAAGCACCATACAGTTCCTCCTCCATAACATGGATACGAAGCTCTTGCCCTATGGTGTCTGTATTGAGGAAGTTTGACCACATTTGAATACCACTAGACACATAATAATAATATTATGTTAGCTATAAATAGCTAACATTCATTAGGCATTCTCATGTGGCTGTGATTAACAGCTTGGCTCAAAAAAGACTAATGTTTCATAGCCTGTGACACAAACATATACACCTCGGGTAGTAACGTCTGCAAAGCAGTGCCAAGATACATGTTCTGGGCCCTAAACAGACTCAACAAATTACGGGTTCAGTGCTAACGTTATTCCTTTCATCCTGATTGGCAAGTTGACAATGGCTTTTTAAAAAAGACCACACTGCAGAAAAAAGCTCCAGGCCCTTATCTCTTCACCCAGAATTTAAAAATACATAAAATAGAATGTTCTCTCAAAGAACCTGATGTTATTAAATACCTCCTGTGACAATTCACCAAACTGTGTCAAAACATCATAAAGCAGACTGGAAGTGTAAAATGACTTGACAACATTTCTGAAAGGATTAAGAAAAATATGATAATTCCAAACAGTAAATAGAGACCTTTGGATTCTAAGAGGAGGGCAACTATGAGTAAGAGTTTTTCTTAATAGTAACTAAGTATTGCGTGCACAAGAACCAGTGTTATTTTTGTAGGAAACGCAATAGCCATCGTCATTATAGTATGAGAGTCAGCAAGAAAGTTGTAGTGGCTGAAACAAGACATCAAATTTAATGTTAGAAGTTTTATCATTATGTGATCGAGAGAGGGCTCAACCTCATTCAAAATAATGTGATGCAAGGAAATGTCATGGATTAGAGGACAACAAGACTCGCCCTCTTTACATTATACATCATTAAAGTTGCCAACAGTAAGCTCAGACGCCAGCATACAAGGGTGTCAGCATACAAGATAACAACTCTATCTTTTCTGGCGAAAAAAAGGGCAATGAAGCTTTCTGGGGTGTATATAATACATGTATATATTTTGAGAAACGTGTTTGAATTTGTCCAACTCCAGAAATCTATATTATAGTCACAGCTCCAGTTTTACCATTGAGCACTTTTATAGGTAGATGAAGTCTTCAGTTTATCCGGTTCTAGTCATATTTTGAGAAATATATATACGCAAAAAAACTGCAAGTCAAAAATTTAACCTCATCCTCATAGTCATTCTTATTCTCGAATCTAAAGGTCTCTGTTATAATGCAGTCTCACACAATGATAAAAAGAAAAATAAGAGACTTGTTGTCTAGTATATCGTTATTATTGAGTAGCATACTTTAGCATCCAAATGCTAGGTTCTTAATTGACAGAAAGCATGAATCCAAAGTACTTATTAAAGTTTGAAGCACGGTCCTCAGTATCAGCCCACAAGAAAAGCTGAAGTGCTTTTTCATCAATGTGAAGCTGGGCAACGTCTTCTTCACTGACAGCCTCATAACCCGCTGAACCCAACTCTTTCTTTTTCTGCAACCAATAACAGATCAATTACAGTGAAAAAATGAAGAAAATCATTTCAGTTATAGACACAACTTGCACTTTGAACCCATGAAAGAATGTCAACGAAATAATGAGTATATACTGTCTAAAAATAAAATGAAGAAAGTATTTGTACTGAAGGACAAGGAAGTAAATGCAGAGCAGATAATTGCAGTTATAAGACACAACTCTTGAAGTATGTTTCTAACCTGTTCTAACTGATCCATTAGCTGCAGTAAGAATGGTTTACTTTCTTTTCCTTTGCTATCAATTTTGATCCCTTTCTGCATTGCATAGAGACGACCTGCAGCAGGACATAAAATCTCTTGTCAACAGTTTTGTATTTTTTTTATGTACAGTGAAATCTTCCCTCAGCTCACTCTCACAGTACGAAGCACAAACTGCCAAGTTTCTCGGTTTCACTGTCCAACAATTCCCACTTATCCATGACAAAGAATAAAATAATCTGTCATGTTTTGCTGTAGTTAAATTGTTAATAAGTTTTGCTTAAAAAAATGCCAGAGTACTTTTTAATGTGGCAGTTTTTTGGGGTGGTGCTAATGTCAGATATACTATGGTTTATATCTTTTTATTAAGTTATCTACTTTTTGAGGAAAATCAGCAGGAAAAAAAACACATCCTGATATTGCATGCCGAGAAATAGGGCAAAGTTTTGAAGAAAGTCTATGAAATATTTCGAATAAATAATAAAATAGTTATTGAATTCAGCTTTTGCATGCTGGGAAGATTATCGGGTTTCAAGCGATATGATGGGTAGAATAATGTTGGCCTCCAAGGACTACATTCTTCTTGAACTGCATAATTCTTCACATCAGGCTCATAATAATTGTTAAATATTCTTCCCTTGCTTTACATGTATCTCTTTTTCTTTGCTAACGCTTATTTTAAGTCACATTCTTGAGTCAATTTAATTAAAAGTAACCTGTATTTTATTTGTGACTGAATTTTTCAAGGTGATGAAGTCGCAAAATACATGTAATATTTACTATTATTATGACTATTCTATATGTTAAAATTTGAATACTTGCATTCTTGGACCTATGTAAAGTAACAAAATCTCACTACAAACTTTCCTCTCTTTGGAGTTGGCAGGTCTACAACTCTTGGCAATGACTTTCATTTACAGAGAAATGTCATCGCTATAAAAAGCATGTATTGCTGAAATAGGCTTTAGTGTTACCTGTTTCTCCTTTAGTTTCCATCTTTGCTTTTAAGCTAAATACCTCACAGCACCAAAAAAATATTTCAAGCTATACTTACAGTAATAAGCAACAACTGGATCTCGTTTGTCGTATTCTTGAGCGGTTTTCAGGTATGGAGAAATAGCTTTCAAACTCACTGGGACGGCCATGTTTTCCGTCTTGTGTTGATGTAACTCCGCTGCTCATAATCTGCAACCCGTGGACTCAGTTTTCTCGGAGTGGCACTACGAGGGACATATTCAAGAAGACAGCTCACAGCACCGAAAAGATAGAACACGTACCTTATTTGGTATTGCGGACCAGGTAACTATGGTAACCTGCATAAAGCAAACAGATCTCGTCGCTTAGTATTTCTTGTATATGCTGCGAAGTTAGTCCATCAGATTGTTCCAAGTTTAATTCTGTTCAGGAGATCTTGAAGTATTCTGCATCAACAATGTACGTGAACGTGATGCAGCAAACGAAGGAATACCCAGTTTACAATACTCGTGGAAAGACAAAGGAAAAAGTAAGCTTGAGACTGATAAAAGATCATTCGAAGTGATTTCTGTGAGCTTTGCTAAGAGCTTATTCCTCTTTTTATTTTCCCAGGAAGAAAAGGATAAAAACGTCTGGGCCATTCAAGCTACAATCACTGCTGAACCTTTTACAACAAAGTCAAGATTAACAAATGCAGTGGTAAGGTTACTTTCTCCAAATTATTAAATTACAAAATTCAAGAGAAGAGAATGGTCCCGTAGGGTCAAACTAGTACAAGCATTCCAGTTTCAATAGGTTGCTAAGATATTTCCTTGCATTTTAAACGCAGGTTGTTCCTGCTCCTAGTGCTGGAGCTTTCAAATCAAGGCCATCAGAAAGAACAAGTTTCAGAAGATGCTATCTTCGAGGCGATTTTCCCATCGCGTTGGAGCACGACACAAAGGGAAACAAGATAGCATGGAAGGTAGAAATTGAGAGGCTCGATTACCATCATTACCTTCCTCTCTTCTTTGAAGGATTATCCGAAACAGCGCACCCTTGCGATTTCTTTGCTCGACGAGGAGTGCACGATATGTTGGAGCACGGAGGTGGAAACAAAGTTCTTCCTGTTATTCCACAGCTCATTATTCCTCTCAAGAAAGCCCTCAACACGCGAATCCGCGTTGTCATTTGCACTACACTGAAAGCGTTGCAGCATCTTGTAGTCTCGGGTGATATGGTCGGCGAAGCACTTGTTCCTTATTACAGGCAAATCCTTCCGATCTTAAACATCTTCAAGAATTTTAATATCAATTCAGGGGACGGAATCGATTACAGCCAACAGAAAAGAGAAAATGTCGGTGACTTGATTCAAGAAACTCTCGAGGCACTCGAACGACGTGGAGGCCCCGATGCATTCATCAACATCAAGTATATGGTCCCCACTTACGAATCCTGTATGCTAAATTAACCTTGGAGAAAATCGTCAACTTACTTGCTGTGCATTTGTATTTTATCTGGTATGGTCCATAAGAGTTAAAATTCGGTTTCAGAAAAATGTCACTGGCTGTGTATAAATTATTTTTGTCTTTCAGTATTATCTTTGTGTTCACAGTACGTTTGAGGGAGACTCAGACGGCATTGAAAATTTATCTATAAACATTGATTCTTCAGATAAACCCAACTATAATTTTCAAACGTTCATTGTACATACGAGTAGTTTAAATATCAATATTTGATCCATATGTAGTCGAGAAAGAGCTCAGCATGTATTGTTGCTTTTTTATGGAGAAAGTAAAGTTTATCTGAGTTCTCTTTATCTTTGTGGTATAATTTTCCTCCCTATTTTACGTCAAAACCATGCGGCAGTTTGGTCATCAACATAAAGGAGCTAAAAGAGCATTTTTTTCTGGGTGGGTTGAATGGAAAAGAACACAGTTATGCAGAAGAAGAGTAAAATCCACGAAAGTGATGCATTCACAGTGGGTGTACTAAAAGTCTCCCAGTTTGTCATGCAATCATTTTGGTGGGAACATTGGAGAACACCCAATGACTTTTTTCTGTAAAATATCTGTTCTGGGAAGCAAATATTGCCTAACATTTTCTATTACTTGAGGACGGCTAAAAATTTTGTACATAACCATTCCATTCATGTACAATTTTCAAAGCTTATCTACTGGGTAATATATTCCTTACGATTTTCTGCAGTTTAATTTTTCATATTTCACTCCCCAGGTTAGTCTTTTTTTCGTAGAAAAAGGAAACCTAAAATTTTCGTACAAAGAAATGTGATGGAGAGAGAAATCAGAAAAATTCTCAGTTTCATAGTATGTTACATATTGCATCTAAAATTTTTGGGCGAATAATACTGAAGCCCTTGTAATTTAATCAAAAAGACTCAAGTTCCCCTAAAATGGCCTGACAGATACAAATTTTATAGCGATTCTAAGAATGCATTTCTAGAGGTCTAAAAGTAACTCTGGATAGCCAAAAAAGCGTTTACAGTGTATTTAGGAGGAAACTGTCATTGGATGTTAACGATTTTTTGCAGTCAAGACTGGTGGCTTGCCAGGTACTGTGGCTAACTCTCCCTATGACAAACAGTGTTAAGATTGCCTATTAAAAGTATGAAACCAAGGGACAGTCTATTAGTCTCCTACAAAGCTGTTCTTTGTTGGAAGGAGGGTTACATGTTGACAGAAACAATGGCCGTGTGGCCAAAAGAATATCTGTATTTGGGCACTAACCAGTTACACTGTAGCCTGGCACCAGGTTCCTTGGAGCAATGGGGAAAAAATGAAAGAATAGGCCACTTCCGTGTTCCAAAAACCCTCATTTTCAAAATGAGGCTAGGTGCACAATCTTTCTTGTGAAAATGAGTTTTATTTGCATGAGAATGGAAAATGATTTCCATATCAAAGGCTGAGCACCTACCCTCGTTTTGAAACAGATGCCTGGGGGAACTCGGAAATGGCCTATTGGCATACAAAGCCCTACACTCATCAATCAGCTGAAACCATCAAGGCAACTGAATGTTTCGTGGTACTGATAAAGGGGAAAAAGTGAAGTTTTGTATAGATTTCTTTTGAATTTGGGTCCATTTAGTGAGATATAGCAGTTTACACTCCCAAAAAAAATTTGTAAAATCGGCACATGGATTATAGACTTTCGGCAAGCTGCAAGGTACTGATTATTTTGTCTTGTACCCCGAAGAAGGCACCTTATTTGCCCCCTAAAATTTTGCATAACCTTTGCTTTTCACTTCTCCTGGGTATCACAGCTGTCTCAAGAGAAATTGAAAACAATGCTTATGCAAAATTTTTTGAGGGGGCAAAAAAGGTGCATTGTGCGAGATGTGCAAGTGGCTTGTTGCCGAAACGTCTTTCTTTTGAACAGCGCCTATTTTACAATTTTCAAATTAACTCCAAGTAACTACGCTGCGTAGGGATTTTAACTCATTACTTCCCCCTCAACCCACCTCTATCCACCCCCATATCGGTATGTTATATATTAAAGTCGCATGAAGATATATCCACCCGTTTGAACCAGAAAACGGGGCCAGGGCTGGTTTTTTATAAGCTGGATTAAGACAACCCAGGGTTAGTGGGAAAATTAAAATCAGATATGAAAGCTTAAAAAGCAAATTAGTCATCAATTCTTTTTGTGCACAAATTGTTCATTGGATGCTCTACAAAGAATTCGAGAAAACTCTCCGATAAAATGCGTTTAAGCAAGAGGAAAAGAAGACCGGATTAAAATTTAACTGACCCAGACTTAGCGCTAATCGGTCTTTGAACAACTGGGCCCAAAAATCAGTTAATACAAGCCATCGGGGAGAAAGGAGTTAGGCTTGGGCCGCCTCGTATAAATTGTCAATTACTTACTGACAAGGCTGGTACGACTCTTATACGTTTTGCATGAGCTTCTCAGTCCGCCAAAATCAAATCGATGATTTTTCCTATCAGCGGAAGGTAACGCTTGTTGGTAATCGGACGGCAAATTAAAATTAAAATTGGAGTTCAGTAAAAATTCAATGATTAGCTGCCTTGCGGCGTGCGTTCACTCATGACTCAGTTAAAATGAAATCACTCAAATTGTATGGGAGCTTTTGTCTCTCAGTTTAATCCACAGAAACTCTCAGAATTTGACCGAAAATTTTTAGGTGAAATAAAATAAAATATTAAATTAAATATCCATTTTACTACTCTGATTGAAATTGAAATTCAATTTTATTCCCCAAATTTGGTTTCTGTCATAGCAAATCCTATCCCTAAGTTTTTCTTTCCTTTTAGTAACGTTTTGCGGACGGAAAACACTTTGTGATAACATTGATAATCACGCGGTTCGATAATGCTTCATGAGGATTTTAAATTTTTCATTGCAGCACCAGATTACAGATGTTAAATAAATGTTACTAGTCAAAATAGATTATTGCATCTTTAAAGTCATACTAGTGTTAATTCAATTGACTGGTTACTGCAAAAGACCGTCCAGTGCTGTTACAAATGGTTACACACCTTTTAGTTCTCACAGAATTCACATCACCCCTACCAAGTTCAGCATCGAGATTAAGGAAAGACATACTGAATATTTGGTTCCTGTCCCCGTTGCCCAGTCACTAAAAAAACCAAAAAGGAAATTTTGGTCTGAATGTAGGTGGCCTTTAAAGATCATGGTTAAATAAGCTTGAAAATAATAAAAGTACATATTTGGTGAGTTTTAATAATGGGTATAGGAAATTGTCAAAGAGAGGGAAAGGAATTTTCTTCCGAAAGTAGACCGAGTATCTTAGGTATGAAAACAGTGATCGCGGATCCCGTCCGACAAAAATATTTGTCTGTATCTGTTTTGTAGTCTGTATAAGCTTCTTTCTGACCATTTTGGAAGTTATGGTCAGTAGCCAGTATAACGTAGGATCAGGGACAAAATTCTTGCAACGGTTATTCTGAAAAGTAAATAATTCACAAATTTTGGAATATCGTTATTTGAACGATTGATTGACTTTAAGGGTACTGAGGTAAGTTGGAGAGGGTCACACATTATTCTGTAAAGAAAATACGGGGGGTGTTCTATCTCCGAAAGTAAACGTCCGATCAACATGAAACTAGGCCACGACTTAAAACATGTCAAGGGAGCTTTATTCACAAAAGTGTTTCCATAGTAACCTATCACGTGACCACTTATGGCTTAACTTCCGGTTTGTTCTTTTAGGGCTTCTGCACACTAGGAAAAATTAACTTTACTGAAATTTTTTTACAGTATTGTTTTTAGTATGTAAGGCCTCTTCTCAAATGTAACTGGAATCGAAGTCCATCTAGGCGACATCAACTTTTAACGGCTATTGCGTGACAAAACAATGTCACATTTTATTGGTCACGTGACCTGGACACCCATTCCAATTGGTTTCGTGTAGAATTTCGTGCACATGAAACCATTCAACCTTCATTTTGCATATCACTTTGTGTTAAGTTAGTGTGCGCTTAACCTAAAAGAAAATAAGGAAACTTGATATCATTTACGGTCACGTGACTAATTGGTGACAACTTGTTGTCAACTTGATTCATCTTGTCGAGTGTAAGACCTTGACAACGTTTCATTTCATTATCTTGAATACTGTAGAAGATAGACCACCCCCCTTCGTTTTCACTCATCCCTTAATTGACCCACTCCTTAATACACCTGAGATATATATATACGTACAAGGACGATTCCAATTAACTTACTGCAATGTAGAATGTGTGAAAAAATGCATTGTGAGAAACTATCAGGTGTTTTTACATTCGTTCAGAAAAATGATCACCTTCATTTCCGGTTAATCACAGAAACATATAAACTCATGACAGTTTTCTAACTTCGCCTATTAAAAAGGCATTATTAATATTAGCTGATCTTCTGACACATTTAATCTGGCCATTGTGTCGATTCACTCATGTTTAATTTAATCAAAAGATTACACTTCATAGATCAATAGTTATTTACGAATTTTCTAGTTATAAAAGCAAGCCACTGGGATGCGACGCAGAATCGAACTTAATTTTATTATCCACTGTGCCGGCTGGTGCTGTTGATTTAACTGCAAACGCGATTGCTGGAGATTCCTGAAAAACAAGTCAAGGTAGTTGCTTGTCTTTCACTTTACGGTACTTGTATCGACAGCTTCCTCTTTGTTGTAACATTAGTTACTTAAAGTTGCTGACTTTACCGCCAGGTAGATGCAGAAATATCGATAACTGTCCCTTTAAAATGTTTATAGACATAAAATTATATTTGAGACCAGAAGCTATTATTATTCATATACTAGTCGGTCCCGATCTTCTCAGGGTGTTGGTTAACCACATTCAGCATCGCTAGGCTTAATTTAATTTTCTTATTTTCCCGTTGCCAACTCAGTTAATTTCATTTCCCCCACCCCACATCAAAGCCTAAGAACTAAAAAAATTGCAGAATAAATTTTGGAGTAAAATAAAAGACAGCATCTTCTATGTCGAACTGAAAAGATTGGAGCGCACTTTTTTCGCACCCACTCGGTGTATAATCAATTTTGATGAGCTTGTCTTTCTCTTTTGTTTAACTTGCTTGAGTTCCTTAAATATTTAACTTTTACAAAGCTAAAGGCTTCCTTTTTTTCCAAAGGGAGATCAATGGAAGATTATTACTTACCACTTTACTCTATTCAAAGTCTCTTAGGAAAATAAACCTCCTTTAATTTACATGTTTTTTGCACGTTTAAGATGATGACTATCCTACAACTGCTAATACCTTGTATATTATATTTCACAGTGAACTCCCAAATATTGAGTAAGTAGAACCAATATTTCCCTTTCGTTTTAACCGCCATGAAAATGTTTCAATGCCTTTCCCAAGATGTCAGTTAAAAGTCTACTTTATCAGAGCTATCACAGCCAGCATTTTGTTTCCCATAAATTTCGCGGTCGACATTTGATCAAGGGATCCTTTTGAACCATGCTTTTGTTTTCGTTCCTTAGCGTCGGGAAGCAAAATATATCCCTTCAGAGAGCTTAGGCAACCACGATCCCCGGCAGCAACAATAGCGCAAAACCTGCCCCCACTTTCCCCGCGTGCACCTTATTCAAACTAAAAGGCATTATTTCAGAACTCCCCCTCCTTATTTTATGCATAAATGGTTTTCTTATTGTATGACATACTGAAGTTTACCTCAGTTCGTGGTCGAATTAGCCTGCATGTACTTAATAAAACTTCTAAATTCTATACCACACAACTTAAAGAACATGTTAAGAACGTTTATAGTCTTTTCAGGCTCAAATCACAAAACAATGTACTAAGAAAGCTCAGCCTCAGCGCCAAAATAAATTAGAGTGACTTTCCTATAAACAAAAGGAGTAAGACTGGAGTAATTTGGACCTTGGGTACTTTGTATTATACAATCTGTTACTTGTAATTTCCACACGACTATTATCGTCTCCTAAATATTATTCTTTCTTCCATCTTGGTTCATATACAGCTTGCAAATCAGGATTGCAACTTGGGAAAGTCGGTTGTTGTGGTGATTTCAAAGCCCCGTCGTCAAAGAGAGCAATGCCACAGCTCTTGCTTACAGATCGAGACAAAACGTCAAAGAAATACACTGGTCAATCGATTGACTGGAAAAACTGGAATACATACTTACCTGAGTAAGTATTTTTGTTCGGTATCACGTCTAGTTGGTAGTTTTTTTCCGGAAGCTACAAGGGTGTTATATGCGAGCGCAAAGTAAGGTTTTTCTCATTAGGGTCCTGAAAATACACCATTTCTGTCTACAGGTACGGGTAGGTAGGCAAACATGTTTGCCAAGTAGTTATACAAAAGGCAACCATTACCTTGCAGTTGTGATGATGGCATCGCCGTTCCAGCCAATAGTTCAGCCGTTTCTTATATAAGGTTTAGTCGCAATTTAGCCGTATTTACGACTACGGGAACGGGTAAATTACCCGTACAAGGAAACGGTGTGTCTAATGGTCTCGGCCGGCTATTTTACGGGAAAACGAGTACGGGCAAGTTCACGGTACTCGTCTCCCGCTTCCCATTCCACTTTCAACGTTCCTCTTTAATTTTACTTAAAAACATCGCTGCAAAAATCTGGCAGTTGCGAATAGAACACAAACATTTCTTTTTATCCGCTGAGTCGATAAATAGGCCACTTCCGGGTTCCAAAATCCCTCAAGTTCAAAATGAGGCTAGGTGCACAACCTTTCTTGTGAAAATGAGTTTTATTTCCATGAAAATGAAAAATGATTTCCATATCAAAGGCTGAGCACGTACCCTCGTTTTGAAACAGAGACCCGAGGAAACTCGGAAATGGCCTATTCAATTTACCACCATCTTTAATTTTAGTCTGGAACTAAGATTTGCGGCCGGCGAACAGGCGCGGTACTCGATAACCACACTTCAGTTCAACTACCTACTTAAATTAAGCCCCCACATAAAATTTTCCAACTCAAAAAATCTTGGAATAGAAAATTTCAAACATACGAAAAATTCCTCGATCATCTGTCAGACTCCTATATTGATGTAGATACGATTATTGTGAAAATGAAAAAAGTAATGCTCTTGTCCTTTATTTTCATTTTATTTTATAATTCAGTCCAATATTTTTCTTGTATTTAAGTAGAAGAGTATTTATTCATTGTAAATATACACTTATTTAACGTCTAATTTCTTTGTATTTATCCAGCTTGTAGTAAATTATGTAGCCTGGCCTGCCTCGAATTGCCTCGCTAACTGTGCAGGCTAGTCCCAATGTATTTTTGTAATATATTTCCTAATTTAAAATAAAGTTGAGGTTAAAGTTTAAATGCGGAGTAACCCGCCTCCTCTGGGGATAGAACTGTGGAATGAGGGAGTAACTGGAAATTTTCTTTCTTTTTTTTCTTTTTTTAAAATTATTTACTTATTTATTTACAAAAAATAATAATAATTACAAATACGCGTTCTTTTAACTATTCAAAAATATTTTCTACTTTCACAGCGGGCTGAAAGTAATATATATATATATATGTATATAGAAAAAAAAAACTAAATTTGTGAAGGAAATAAACTAAATGGCCGTTTTTATGCTAGAGACGTTAAAGTCGTCTAGACGCATTTAACTTCTGAGACGTTAAAGTCGTCTAGTGTAAAAACGTAACGGGACGTACAAAAGTAGACGATCTTATTTAAAAAAGTAGATTTTTCTGAAAAAAGGACTTGGCTCTACTCTCGGAAGACACTGGACACGAGTTAAAGCGGCGCCAAAAATGAACTTCAAGCCCGCGAAATGCGAACAAATTGTTCAAACTCTAACATGGCGGCGGCGTTACAACTTTTAAAGTCTATTTCTCGCCGTCGCGTTTCCTTTCTTAGAACTGGTTGTTGTCTTTTCTTGTAAACGAGCATCGAACTCTTTCTTAATGGCTTCAAAAATATGAACATTAGCTGACTTTTTGAGTGCAAGAGTCTCCAAAGTTAATGCAAATTCAGTTCGGTCGTCTGCGAGAACAGATGCAAACTCCTTGAGTTCATCCTCACTCCACTTTCTACCACGAGACTCCTTCGTGCTCTTCTTGGCCGCCATGCATGTTGTTTTGCACTCGTCCCAGTCGTCTCTGGACGAGTTGAGCATAAATGCGTCCTAGTTTACGACGTCCCATCTTTATACCAGACGACTTTAACGTCTGAGACGTTAAAGTCGACGTCTGTTAAGTGGGTCGTTCGGATGCACTTAACAGAAGACGTTAAAGTCGTCTCCCTTATTTACCGTTTTTATACTAGACGTTAAAGTCGTCTTAAGACGACTTTAACGTCTCAGACGACTTTAACGTCTCTAGCATAAAAACGGCCAATTAGAAGGAAAACTGAGACGCAAACCTAATAAGTGAAACAGTACAGCAGTAAAGTGTAGCTTAAAGGAATAAGTATTATAGAAATGACACTAGCATTCACATATCTAAAGAAGATTGTCCCATGTTTTTTTAATTTGCGATAAGCGGTTAGATCTAAAAGCTATGGTGCGAAGAATATCAATTTTGCTATTGAGACGCAGTAGAAAACTGTCAAAGTCAAAGTTACGACAGAAAATATGCGGTATATAGTTATTTTCGGGGAGTTCGTATTGTAGGGTTCTTATGTAATCACTACAAAGTAACCAATAAACGTTGAATGAAACTCTGCTTGTGCTCAAATCCCTTCAAATATTATAATGCTACAGTTTCTCCTGTCGCTGTGCAAAGACAGCTAAAAACAACGGTTACGATTACATCGGCGTCCAGTACTACGGAGAATGCTGGAGCAGCAGTGACGCGATCAACAGATACAATTTGTATGGGCCAAGAGACAACTGCGTAACCACCCTTTTTTCTCCTGGAAACACAGCTTTTAAGGAATGCTCAGATAACGACAGTTTGGCATGTACTGGAGCGCTATTTTCTAACTATGTTTATGAAATTGTTTCAGGTAAGAAAAAAAGTGAGCATATCAGGCTTGTATTTTTGACGTTTCTTGAAAGTATGACGTCACAATTGCACCTATTTTTAGAAACAACATAAAACATTTGAAAAACAGTGTTCAAAACGTCACAGGCATGTTTGCTACACAAAAAGAATATTTATAGTGAGAATCCCACCTCAATCGGATAAAATGGCGTGAAGTTACAGCCTATTAAAGAAAATCAAATCTGTACCACCAAATGACCATATATGGTCAAAATTAGGGGTATTTTAAAAGCGAGCAACATAAAATGCATGTGTTGGCACAGGAGCACGGACAAAGTTAAATAAAATCAAAATTGTTGTTTCTTTCTACTTGGTGTATGGTGCTATGACCCGTTTTTCCCATTTAGCCTCTCTTTGAAACAGGGGCTTCGGGCAACTTGGAAATGGTCAGCACTTTTTAACATCTGTCGAAAGGCCCTTGGACACCGTATGAAGTTTACACAACGTAGTATTCCTTATCGTTTTGGATTAGCCGGTTAAGCACTGCGTTTTACAGATTAGGGTTAAGCACTATCTTTACTGATTAGGGTTAAGCACTGCCTTTACTGATTAGGGTTAAGCCCTTCCTTTACTTATTAGGGTTTAGCACTGTTTCGAAACTGGTTAGGTTCCTTTTTTGGGTTAGGGTTGATGCTATGTATACTTTAATCTACCTTGTGTAAACTTCATAGGGTGTCCAAGGGCCTTTTGACGGATGTTAACGAGTGCTGACCCTTGGAAATGGCCAATCGTATGTTGAGAGCTCGACCTCGTTCCCAGGGTCTTTCCCATAGGGCTCCAATAGGCCATTTTACTACTAAGGCTAGAAGAGGGGTTTTGCTAGTCTTGTGCAAATTATGAC
The DNA here is from genome assembly GCA_038088405.1 of Porites divaricata. Lineage (NCBI taxonomy): Eukaryota > Metazoa > Cnidaria > Anthozoa > Scleractinia > Poritidae > Porites > Porites divaricata. Next base: position 4,530,476 of record JBBMOI010000013.1, on the reverse strand, counting down.
TTTTGTTATTTAAACCTCGCCGGGGTTACCAAATTTAAAAAAGAAAGAAAAAACGAAAAGTCCTAATAGTAAAGCGAAGCCGTCGTGCAAATAGCCTATACAGCAATTTCGAGAAAGGTTGTCGGAAAAGTGCACGCGACAACCCCGAAAGGTATTGTGGGTGGGTTTGAGTTCACTGCTATTCAAAGAAATTTGAAAGAATTACACGAGAGGCCATGGACGTTTGTCTGCGAGTGCTAAGGAAAGCAAAAAGAAAAAAGTAGGTTCGACAGCTACAGTGTCGGGAACAGTGTATTGATCATATCCCATATTACCCTTCGGGATTGTCGCATGCACATTTCTTCCGACAACCTTTCTCAAAATAGCTGTAGACAAATGAGAGCACAACTTCCCCTCCAGGGCTTTCCCCTAGGGAAAATCCCTAGGGGATTTGATTTGATCGGGCTCTCAAAGGCAAGCTCTACTCCTAAGATTGTACATTCTAAAATTTTTTCTTGCATTTAGCTGTTGACGGTAAATTCACATCCTGGGTGGAGGAGTGCTGCAGTCAGACGTGTGGTGGAGGAGTCAAAAAATGGAAAAGGACTTGTACCAATCCTTCGCCACAGTACGGAGGCAAACCATGCGAGGGCCTCACAGAGAAAACCGAAATTTGCAATGCAGGTCCGTGCGGTATGTTAAGAAAAAGGTTTATAAATTTTTCTCTCTCTTTTTTATTTAATTATTTATTTATTTATTTCAAACAGAGCAGTGAATTCCAAAATCCTGTCTTGTGAGAACATTAACCGCAGCGACAAAGCTAGCGTTGTTGTCTTTGTTTTCTTTTCTTCTTTGTGAATACATGTAGTTAAGTGTTGTAAACAAGGATTAGCTTAAGGATCGCGTTTGTAACTTGGAGCGAACAGTTTTCCCCCCAATCTAATTAGCTGATAGACATTAGCTTATGAAACGTCAGTAAAGAAAAGAATTGTGCCGACAGCTACCTTCCTGTCAATGAATCAACGCAATATACTTCAATCAGCTGCTAGCAGGCGCAGATACCTAACTGGGCGCTCTGGCGGCAGGGAGGAAAATGACTGAGGAGAGCTTCCGACTACAATCTGGAATTTGAATTTCACATCCAATTCTCCTGTGGCTCCCCGTCGACTGAGCTGTCAGATTTCCGCCAATTAGCGCGAAGCGGAAAGGAGCTCGAAAGTACACGTACCAAGGGGTAATGACGTTATTACTAATGTCATCTCCGCCAATCAGCATTTCGCATCTACGTTTTCGATGCAGATATTCAAATTTCAGAGGCGCATTGTAAGCTCTCCTTCCTTACCCTCTCTGCCGCCAAAACAGCCCAGACAGCTTGCTCGCGGCATGTACCTAACAAATACTCCTCTGTCTTTCTTATTTTCACAGATTCCTATTCCTCGACTGAAGGGAGTGCTACAGGTGCTGCAGTATAAGGAAGCTATGGACTTATTGATCACTTGTTTCCCTAACCGACTGAATATACAGGAGCAAAAGTGGTGCAAATGCCGTGAGCTCAGTCAAACGAGCTATACGTCAACGGTATGGGGATTGGGAATAGTAATAATCACTATCTCTTAAAGGGTATTATGAAATAAACAATGGAAGAGCCTAGACTTGTATTATGATTGAGGTTCCTCTTTTAGGCAAAGGCATAAGGGCCCTTCAACCAATAGCGGGGCAATGAAGCTGAAAGGTTTATTTACGCCCTCGCCAAACAAAACCAGCTGCTACGCAGGCTACGTAGACTACGAGTAGTCCACCATTTTTCCTCAGGGAGAGTATAGCGAGCGAAACGCGAGCGCGAGTGAAAATCACCTCCCCCTAGAAAGGCGAGACGTGTCGCCTTTTCTCGCATGGGTTGATTTTCACGCGTGCTCGCGTTTCGCTCGCTCTACTATCCCTGAGGACAAATGAGGGACTACTCGCAGTCTACAGGCTACTTTAATATCAACGACCCAAATCCTAAGGGAGGAGTCTATAATGAAAACATAGGGGGTGGTCAAGAATGTCGTTCAAGGGGAGGGGAGATTGTTTTTATCTAAGAAGTAGCCACCTTTATAAGGTTTTGCTAGAGGTCGTAATCGTTTCTTTTTGTTTAATTTCAAGGGCCGGTAGTTGAAAACAAAAAAAGCTCTAATTGTAGTATTACATGGTCCGGGGGGGGGGGGGGGGGGGGAAGAGACGAGGTCTGGGACCGAGAAACGATGTTCTCACAATTTGCAAAGCGATCACCCTCCGTGATGGCCAGCGGATAATTGCAGCTTTTTCCCACAGTAAATATTTTTAGACTTTTTAGAAACAAGAAGTGAACCGGTAGAGGAAATCAGAAATGCTTAAAAGATTGAAAAAAATAATATCATGCATCTTTGTTCTTCTTGCATATCGTATTTGTCTTTCGGTACTGAAATTGCGGGGGAAATTAAAACGCAACCGCGTTAGATCTTAACCAACAACAACGCGCTCGATGGATTTATAGGTTACATCGTTTTTGCCGAGCAAGGATAACTTGATGCTGATAAAAATTACTGGAGAAAGTGTCAAATTTATCGAAAGCAAGAATATTCAGAAAGCTTTATAAATATGAGCTTGCAGCTGTACATATCATAACTGAATTAACATCAGATAAACATTCACACTTCATGACATTTCACTCGTTTATTACGATCAGTCAACACCTTGAATCCAATGTTAAAATTCAAAACGATCCTAATAAACAAATCAGAACTACTACTGAACGCTCTGTACCTTGAAGCGACTTTAACTTTCCTAAGGTTTGCTGCAAAACACGGCTCGATAGCTCAACTCTTCGGCGGTTCTTATCAGTACGGAGCTATATGTTGCATATTCCAAACTCTGCAGAGGGAAATTGTTTAACAGAAAAAGAAAACCACACACTATGTCTGAAAAGCGACATCAAATCAATAAATTTGCGAATTACCAAAATATAATAGTGAGAAACAGTCCCGCCTTCGACCGCCATGTTTTTGTTTCTTCTCAAGACCGTTGATCTATGGATTTTGACGTAATGTGCATGATCAGTACCAAATCCGCTGGCAAGACCCTTGCTGATCGCTTTGCAAGTTGTGAGAACATCGTTTGGCGGGGGGCGGGGGGCGGGGGGGGGGGGGGGGCTTGACGAAATTTTGATTTTTCCATTTTTTCCTCAAAAATGAAGAGAGACTGATGTACTATGCATGGAGGAAACAAGATTTAAGACTGATCACTCGCAACATGGTAATGATTAAAAACCAACTTGGAGATTACGCATTTATGCCCCCAAAATTAATTTTATTTGCCTTGAGTTGCAGAAAAAAGAAAAAAAGAAGTATTAGTTAAAGTAAGTCTTTCAGTCCGATGGGATTTCGGCTGTTAAAGCGGGCACTGAATTTATTACACTCTCTTTTCAATACTTCGCTGCAACATATAAGTAATATAGAGGTCAGCACTGAAGGGCTAACTACTTTTTTGTAACATTGCATCTTTAAGTACCCTTCATTACAACTTTAAGTACCCTGCACAGTCTACAAAACAGCTACATAAAAAGACCAAATTCAAGGTTTTGTAGAAAACGTGAACCCGAGATACATTTCTTTTCTCTATCAGAACTTAAACCTTCTCCCCTACAAATCCCAAACGGAGGTAGGTCGGGTACTTAGTGCAAATTTAACTAGCCAATGTAGTTTTAATCATGTGGATTTTTCTTTAGTGACTATTTCTTTTGTATCGCCCTTACTTAGCTTTAAAGTCTTTAACTAGACTTTCTCGTTATGACCTGTGGACCAAAAAAAGTATTGCAAATCTTCTTTGAAACATAATCAAATTTTCCTTTATTTTATTGATAATTTAATGTTAAATTTGATGATTTATGTTTACCCGCGACATTAGGGAGCTTAAGATGCGGACGTTTTCGCGGTGACGGCGACGTGACAGCCCAGGTGGACTGGTCGGGCTTTCGTTCTATCTACACTCGTGCTCATCTACTACGTGGATTGGAGTGGAAATGTCTGTTTTATTTGACAGGGCATACCGTAAATGGTCTAATAAACGCCCACTCTCAAATAAACGCTCTCCCTACGCTGTTAAGATTGTATTTGTTTTTGTTTTGCTCTTCAGAAGACAACAACAAGTATATTGCACCCTTGAAGTGGCTGAAATTTTATTATACAGTGTATGTTAACCATTGACCAAACATAATACCAAAATTGCCAAAATTGCAAAAGACCTGTAAATAAAAGTCCTTGCAAAATTTAATACCATATGTAAAATTCAAATCAAAGAAAAAATTGATAAAACACTTGACAAAAGCAACACATACAAGATATGTATTCATTTGGCAAATACACAAATTTGTACCTTCTATAGTGAAATAGTGCAAACACACTTAAAAGTTTCTTATTAAATACATGTACATTGTACACATTTTGCTTTTTCCAGTCTACTAGAAATTTTAAAAGTTCAGACTTTTTAAAAAAATAAAATTACCTTGAGAATGCTTGAATTGTGAAATTTAATGCCCTTATTTCATAGTTGCCTATTGAAATTGCAAAAATGAAACCCGTGAAATACTGTCTCGCCAAAATTGTAAAATTAAGTATCCACAAAATTATAAACCAATAAAATAATTTACGTGCCCCGAAAGAAGTAGCAAATAAGCTTTAATTTTAATGATGTCATAATGTCACTGGTTTCATGTAATGCTTTTTCATATTAATACTGTATTTCGGTCAATTTTTCACACATTTCTTTGATTGCTTTGCCAATAAAATACACAAGGTTTACACCAACTTAATGCAAGTGCAATGTCATTTGTTCATTGTTTGTAGAGGTTGATTGCATGGCTGACAAATGAAACTTGAAATATGAAAGCAAGCCTTACGCTTTCACGGTAACGATCGTTTCCAGTACCGTGTCATTACCGTGATCTTAAAATAACGGAACCGAAAAATAGTTTCCCAGTGACATGTCCTGATATATTGAGACGAGGGATCAAAATACACAAATATTGTATTTTTCCACTTGGATTCTTAACCAGTACAGCAATTTTTATGACTCAGCGTTGTGTATGAACGAAATTTTAAAAAAATGTTAGCGGTTTTCTATTCCTCCATCTTGAATCGTTCTCAAAATGCATTGCATGTTACTGATGACTCACGCGTGGAAGATATTTTACAGTTAACAGGAGTGATTGTTATGGCTTCCAGTGACAAGAAAAAAAATATATGACTCCAAAAGTTTAAAAACAATTAGAATGAACAGTGAATGAAGTCTTTTAGTGAAAATTTCACTGTGAAAGTGATGATGAGGCCCGAATCTCTTTATCAAAAAACAAGATCTGTAGTGAACATTTCAAGTGAGTATACGTCTTCAGTTCGATCGAAGAGGAGTCTGGAGTTTTTGACGCTTTAGTGCACACACATTTAACACTTAAATTGACCTTCTTCTGACATTTTAATAATAGACATTTAATTTTAAAGAATGCTTAACAACATGTTTTTGATATGATATGATATACCTTCTAACAAATGTTGTTAAAACTCAGGATGTCCGGCTGGACGGTACTATTTTCTTCGGTAATACCGGCCAAAAGGACAGGGCCACTTTTATGAATAAAAATATTCCTATAGAGTATCCTAAGCTTGTAGAAACCTACAGAAATCCAGTTCTACAACACCGTTTAACAATAAAAAACCCAGATATGATATACCTCCTTACAAATGTTGCTATAACTTAGGATGTCCCGTTGGACGGTATTATTTTCTTCGGTAATACCGGCCAGCGGGACAAGACTAACTGATAAGACATTTATAAATGGATTGCTTACTATACAAGACCAAGAACTCTTCAAAAGTCACAATAAACGCAAACCTCGTCAACAATACCCTAAATCACGCTTCTCTGGGGATAAAACGGCTCCTTTGGCTGTCAGTTTTCACCACGCTTGAGCCGCCATATTGGATGTTTTCGAGAATTTCCGAAGTCGGCCCGAATCGGAAACTCGTTCCTAGTACTTCTCGGCTGTCCTTTTGGACGGTATGATTTAGGCACAACGTGAGGGCGACGGCGGGAATGTTGGAAATCGCATGCGCAGTTAAACTCGTCCCAATCCTAATCGGTCGTCACGTCGCCGTCGCGTCGAAAACGTCCGGATCTTAAGCTCCCTATTACATACCCTTGGTCATCACCCTTTGCGTGCCACGCTGGCGCTACAGACGACTAGAGTTGGCAACAAATGCGTAGGTCTAGGAATTTACAAGTATGGGAAATTTTCATCGCAGTTTTATCAGTCGCATTTGTTGCCTGTTGATATTTCTTTGTTCGGCCTGTTTTATTTATGTATACTTTGTTAATAGTAATGAACTGTTTGGATCCTGTCGGCGGGCGACCTATCATTTGAAGTAAGTACTGGATTTTAAAACATCTTAGGCCCGTTTCAAACGTCGCGCTACTGCCGTGTCGAACTCAATTCATAAATTATAAATACATTAGAATACATTCAAAAGTTTCCTAAACCAATTCTTCATTTTTGTGTTTTGTTTTGGGCAACAACCGTTCTATTCGACTGAATTAAATTCGACGTCTGAAACCAAGTCGTGCTAGTGTCGTGCTACAGTCGAGCCAGCTTAGCACGGCAGTAGCACGACGTTTGAAACAGGCCTTATATATAAATAGTTTATATACGTCACATGGGAAGATTGACTAGAACCAAGACTGTGCTTAGGGTTTTAACGAGTGGATCATATCGCGGGTACTTTGTTTGGAGTTTCACGCGTCTCCGAAAGCAAGTACCCTGCGAGCAGAGTCTCCTTCGATCTACAAGCAAGGAGAAAACAAAACATGTATAACAATGATGGCGCCATGTAAAAATTGGACAAAGGACTTTTTTTGAAAAAAAGTCTATTGTAGCGAGACAAAAGCTTTAAGAAAAACTACAGGAAGCGGTATCGAGTAAAACTGGGCTTGGCTCAACTTGGTTTGTCCGTTTCGAAAATGAAAACTGCCCGTCGCAAGTAACTAATGATCCTTTCTCGACGACAGAAAGGATCGAACAGAGCAGAGCCTTTGAAATAAATTGTTCATCTGTGGTCGGGTTTCGTTGGTAACCTTTTCCTGCTGTGTCACTATTGTTGTCCCTTCTCTGTTATAATCTCGTCGCGGGTAATGCGCCGCCAAAATCTTTTTTCCCTGTTTTCTCGAAATGAAAATCATGGCAAGTTCAGGGTACGTTTTAAACTCCAAGTCGGCAACCCTTGAACCAATTTGGCTGAAATTTGGCCAACTTACTGTCAGATAGTTTTTCTAAAAAACGTGTCTGCGAATTTTGATTTAATAATAATAATAATAATATACAATATTTATAGAGCGCTAATTCCCAATGGTCCAAAAGCGCTTTACATAATAAAAATAACAACAAAAACCTAAACCTACAAAACTACATTGTCATCCTATAAAAATTCCCAATGGTCCAAAGGCGCTTTACATAATAAAAATAACAACAAAATCCTAAACCTCAAAACTACAAAACTACTTATTGTCATCCTATAAAAACATCATCATTCTATACGACAACATCATAACCAATTTTAAAAAGCCAAGTCTTGAGCTTAGATTTAAAAGAAGAAAGGGAATTACAAGATCCAAGTTCGAATGGAAGTGCATTCCAAACAGAAGGTGCAGCAATAGTAAAAGACCGGCCACCATAAGTTTTAAGATTAAATTTAGACGTAGAAAGTAAAAATTGATTGGAGGATCGAAGAAGTCTACCAGGTGTATAAGGCTTGATGAGATCAGTGATATAGCAAGGTGAAGCACCATGAAGCGCCTTAAATGTAATTACTGCAATTTTGAAGTTATCCTTTGTTCAATTGATAGCCAATGAAGTTGAATAAGTAACGGCGTAACATGCTCATGTCTACTAGTAAGGCGAATAAGCCTAGCAGCACTATTTAGGACACTCTGTAAATGTTTCAAGATACATTTAGGCTGACCGTAGAGCAAGGAGTTACAAAAGTCGATCCTTGCAGTAATAAAGGCATGAATTCGGAGTTTTACATGTATCGTGAGAAGAAATTTGCGAATCTTAAAAATATTGCGTAAATGAAAAACGAAGACTTGCAAACAGCAGTAACGTGCGGCAACATCGATAGAGAGTTATTAAAAATAACCCCAATATTTTTAGCAGTAGTTGAACAGTCAACAGTGTCAGCAGAGGCAATCACCAGGTTTTTTAACGCAGGACGTGTGCGATAGGAGGATGAAAAAACTATAATTTCAGTTTTCCCACTGTTCAGCTTCAGCTTGTTATTTAACATCCAAAGGTCAATATCTTCAAGAGCAGATGTACATGTTGACAAATCCACAGGCGATGACGTTTCAAAAAATAAATATAGCTGTGTATCATCAGCATAAAAGTGATAAGATAGACCATGAGATCTTGCAATATCACCTAAGGGGGAAGTGTACAAAGAATACAGTAAGGGGTCCAACACGGAATCCTGAGGTACACCATAAGGTAAGGCATGCACATCAGAAGAGACATCTTGGATTCTGACGTACTGAGTGCGATCAGATAGATATGAACGAAACCAGTCCAGTGCCTGGTCACAAATGCCAAAACGGGTAGATAGTCTAGCAAGGAGAAGAGAATGATCAACTGTATCAAAAGCAGGAGACAGGTCCAGTAGAACTAAAACAACAGATGTTTGATTGTCAATGGACATAGCAATGTCATTGTAGACTCTGAGAAGAGCCCTTTCGGTGCTGTGGTGAGCACGGTAGGCAGATTGAAAGACTTCACACAGACCATTGTTGTCAATGTAGTCAACAAGCTGCAAAGCCACTACTTTCTCAATGACTTTGGACAAGAAGGTGAGGTTAGAGATCGGCCGAAAGTTCTTAAATTCTTGATAATCAAGACTCGGCTTTTTCAACAAAGGACGAATTACAGCTTGTTTAAGTTCAGTGGGCACGACAGAGGTCTCCAAAGACGGCTTAACAATTTTCCAGGTCACAGGGCAAAGGAGATCAAGACAACCAAGGAGTATTCTAGAGGGGACAGGGTCAAGTTCACAAGACTTTGATGCCAAAGGGTGCACAATCTGAAGTAAGGACAGCTCAAACGATGGAGTCTAGTTGTTGCTACCGTCACTTCATTAAATAAATAAGTTCCCTGCATAGGGTTCGATCCCAGTTCATGTCGAATAGTAATAATCTTCTCACCAAAAAAGCCAATGAACTTATTTGCAAGATCCGCCATGGAAGAGCAAGATGGATACTGCGGTGCAGTATCCATCCAGTTAAAGTATTTTTTCACAGGTAGTGTTAATTTTTTGCTATCCCTAACTTCAACTGCTTATAACGAAAGAACAAACGCACTTGAGAAAAAACTGAGACTTGGTTTTTTAGTCAAACGTGTTGATAAGCGAATGCGATCTTAATTCGCTTCTTCTGTTTATTTTTGGCTGGCCTGGACTTAAATTTGCAGTTAATATTTTTATCTTTTAAAAGGAGTAAGCAATAATCTGAAACTATTAAGCTTTCAGAAAATGTACGGTTTATGGGGGTATTTATTAAAAGCAATAGCGCTGGCACCGATCAACGCCAGGAGGGTGCTGGAGGGTGGATGATACCTTACGCCAATGTTAAGGAGACAGGAGCGTCACAATGAAGGAACTCTAACTCGACGAAATCGCTCGTACAACAAGATGGATGCGATAATCACACACACGAGAGAAAATCGGCGCGCGCATATAATAGAACACAATGCCGCAGGTACTGCCTGTTGGCGCAACCTCTTCTTCCGCGTAAATGAATGCGAACTATCTAAAAGAAGGTTAGAACCGAGACGAAAGATATAGTGCCATAATGTAGAACAAAACTTGACAACAAAGAGGCTACGGTCTAACAGTCACTGCATTGTAAGATTTATCGCTGCAGGATAAAACTTAACGACGTAAAGGCTAAAATCTAACATAGTCATTTAAGTACGAAGGTGGTTTGCGCTATCGTTGAGGTCTTAGACCAGGAGTCTCAGTAGAAGAACTGGGACAGAAAGGCAGGGCCTGATCTGGGGCTGTCACACTGGTGCTGGGCTCCTCCTGTAGAACAGCTAGAGAGGGAACGCCTATAGGGGCATCAAGGGTAGTGTCATCACATGTGGACGAAGGGAATTGCTCCTCGTCAGACGGCACGGAGGTAAGCTTAGGCGGCGCGGGAGGTGGTGATTCTGGTGATACTGAGGCTGCAGGCACAAAGGGGGTTACCGGAGAAGGCTCGTCATCCTGTTCTTGAGAGGCCTGGGGACCAGAGTGATCGGACACTATAACTGAGGGAAGAGTTGCGTAACACTCGGACAACTTGACTTTGTTGGAGGTGGCCCTCAGTTGTGAACCTCTAAACGTCTTAACGAAGCACTAAGGAAAGTCAATGGAAACCACGATATAGCGATCACGCGCGCGAGACTTTTCCTTATCGGAAATGAGGTACACAATGTCGTCAACGTGTAGTGAAGGCGTGTTTGGAAGAAGACCGCGAGTGTTCTTAGACTTCTCACTGGAGGCATGATTAGTGGAACGTTGCTCGTGTTTACCAAGAATGAGGTCGTAATCCGACAAAGGTAACGGTTCGTGGGTGAACTGATTGCGTTGAGTCCACAACTCGCGAGAGGATAGGCCAGGAAGGCGAAGGCGGGAGTTAAGACGGGCAGTGGCGAGAGCAAGGCCAACTGCACTTACTGGTCTGCCACCGGGCTCTTGTCTGAAGAGCTCTTCCTCAAGGTAACGGACAGCCTTCTCAGCAACCGGGTTCTTGTTTTTGTTCTTAACGCGACCGACATCGATTGTGACGTCCAGGTGGTTGTGAGAGTCGTTGTTGGCCATGGACTGAAAGCCAGGGGAGGGACCTGTACAATTTCTCTTGGACCGTCAAGTGGGTGGAGACCGACAATTAGTTGTGTGAGGGCGTCACGGAGGGTATCGTGTTTCTAGTCATGTACTAAGCAGGAAGCAGTGAAGGACGTGGCGCATTCTCGCAGCACTAGGATCCGCTGACGGGTACGCCACCGCAGTAGAGATCGTCTGCAAGTTTGGCCACGAAGCCTTCTTCAGTGAAGTCACCGAGAACGCGACACATCATTTCTTCAAGCGCAGTCTCGGACCCAGGCATTCCCATTGCATAGCTGATCTGGTGCAGACGCGAATTCCACGGAAGGGTGTGGCTACGCCGCATTACTTCAGAGAAGACTTTGAGAGGGGAAGCCGGTGGAAGGCACTGCAGGTGAGATGGGGAGAAGGCTTGGGCAGAGGGCGAGGTGGTGGCTGTCTGAACCTCGACGCTGTGGTGTGGAGGACTTTGGTGTCGGTGGTATTGCGAATTTCCTCGAGAAGGGAATCCAAAGCCTGGAAAATTTCGGGTTTCAAGAAAGCCAGAGTCTTAGATCTTAATTCTGTGCCGTAGCGCCGTTTTACGAGTGCGGGTAGGTCAGAGTGTAAGAGTTTTAACCAAGTTAAAACGACCATATTTTCAAGGGTGGGGGTCAGTTCTTCATCAGAAGTAACGTGTGCACCATGGTGAGTGAGTTGGCAACAAGTGGGTTATCTTCAGTGAAGGACATTAAACGCTGAAATAAATCTTCGGGGCGTTCGACGACCTCAAGTTTGATGATGGAGAAATCTAGGAAGAGTGCATCAGTAGACTGGAAGCCATAGTTGGCCCTTATGGCTTGCCAAACGGAGCTGATAGAAGTCGAATTTTTCACGATTGAACTACGTGAAATAACGGAGCAAAAGTTGGCTATCTGGCCCAACATGAACTCAAGGTGTACGTTTTTCTGAAAGGCAGTACGTCGGCGAGTGGTAGGAACATCGTCACCATCAGGCTCGAGGCCTCTGTTGGGAGCAGTAGACTTTTTCAGCCACGTAAAATTGTCAGCCAAAAACCGGGAAAAATTAGCATCGAGAGAAAGGGAATATTGCAGATTCTGTCTCCAAGCTTCGAATGAAGTAATGGTTTCGTTCTTTGTGAGGGACCACCGCTTTGGAGCTCTATTACAATTCATGATATGACGATAAGAAAAGGTGAAGCGATACTCTCCTTGAGATGAAAATAATGGCTTGTAAGAGTTCACTCAATCGACCACAGGACAGGAAGACTCGTCGTTGCTTGGATTAGCGAGACGGTTCTCAGGCTCTCGAAGATGTGGGTAAGGAGTCGCTGCCACCACACCATTGTTGAGGAGACAGGAGTGTCACAACGAAGGACCTCTAACAGCTTTAACAGCGACGAAATCGCTTGTACAACAAGATGGATGCGATAATCACACCTACGAGGGAAAAACGGCGCACGCATATAATATAAACACAATGCCGCAGGCACTGCCTGTTGGCGGTACGCTAACTTCTCAGTATTCGCCAGATTGAAAAATCTTTGAATGAATAACATCGCTATGAAGACATATATATCAAATTTAAGAAAACGGGGCTGACAAAAATTTTGTGACTTTTACTTCACTGCTTGCCCCCACACAAAATACGCATGCAGACATAAAGCTGTAATGTCTAAAATCTACAACGTTGTCTTCTTCGCAGCAGTTTGTGCCGCGTCACGCAACTCAAAGATTTCAATGACGTTTAATTATGAAGATAAACCTTTTTTCATATAAGGCCATCCCCTTTTTTTTCGTTTAGCGTCGAATGCATTTTCTGATATTGGGTCGGTCGGCCGGATTGAAAAAAAAAATTTAAAAAAATCACAAGAAGTCTCGGAATAGTAGGCCCTGGTACCTCAGGAGGACGTTAAAAGTTAACATTCACACATTTGGATCAACAAAATACACGGCGATATATACTGTAAAAATATATGTTCATGTTTTTGTCCCTGTTCTTCTCTGTGGTGTTAATATGCTCATTTTTCAGATTAAAAGATTATTTCAAGTGAAAAATGGTTTAACCACGTCGTTACTTTTTTTTTTTTCTGAAAATGCCACAAACTTGGGTCGGTCGGACGACGCTAAACGGAGAAAAAAAAGAGAATGGTCTAATAAATTATTGTTAATTAAAATAAGTATTTTCTTGGCTTTTCTGCGGTTATAACGATTGTTTTCAATCCACTGCAGTTAACAGAGATCTGAAGATGAAAAATCTATTTTTTGAAAAAGTTGTTTTAAAAGATGTTAAATAAGTTTTGTCAATTTCATCCTCTAAAACCCTTTTCAAGATGGAAAAAAGGTTTTAAGGTGGCTCGACTGGATTTTTTTGGAGGGATACCTCCCAAGTTTGAGCATTAACTATGTCAGTCCATGAGTAAAGATATGTGAAAAAGATTACCACGACTCTAAAATCTCTTATGATCTGGGCAATCGGAGTCGCCATGGCAACGCGACGACGCTGTTACATTTTGTATTTATCTTTGTGTTTCTCTGTACCAAGATTTTTTTAAGAAGTCGCTTAAGAGAGTTTGTACCTGCCATAATTTCCTCACTTATGGCAAAGTTCGAACAAATTCTATGAGAGCGTTTTCGAGATATTTTTAAACGAGGTTTTAAGCATCATAAAAACAGTGAAACAGCACGCTATCCACACAATTAGCTAAATTTTTAAGAAAATGACAAGCTTTGGAAACGCGGCTTTATCTCATGGTGTTTTGGTTCACTGAAAACTGCGTACAAAAAAATAGGAGAATTGCTGCGGGCGATCGCGAGTAAGAAGAATTTTGTTAACTTGCATTCAGCAGCTTTCGTTACAGTTTTTGCACGTAATTTGGTCCACGCCTACAAATTTCTCGTTTTTCAAAAAACTGCTCAATAATTTTTTTTATAAATTTGAGAATCCCGAGATCAATTGCCAATAAATATACCCTGCAAGTTTGAATAACATTGAAAACAGAGAAGGCTTTTAAATAGGGCCTCAAATATAACCGAGACTTCTTGTGATATTTATTTTTAGTTTTTTTTTTTCAATGCGAGCTACCGACCCAATATCAGGAAACGCATGCGACACTAAACGAAAAAAAAGGGGAGATGGCCTTACCCGAAATAACCAGCTGCAGCAAATAATATGATAAACTTTGAGAAGAATGTGATGGTGATTGAAATGGGACAATGGAAAATCAAAACGTAGGTGAAATGACAAGTTTGGTGAATGTGCAAACGTTGGATAAAGTGGTCGTAAAGATAGTTTTTTGATCATAGTTTGTAACCATACATTTACACAGTAACTTTGCTATGCCATAAAATATATCAGGCAAACATTTATTTTTGACGTTCCATTTTTACACAAAGAACAAAATGGCGGCAAATTTGAATCTAAACACCACATTTACTATTAGGAGCAAAAGTGAAACAAAATATCTGTAATTAAACTTGATATTTACTCCACATTTACGCCACCCTTGCAGAAAAGTAAACTTTCACTTTTGAACAAAATTCCAACCAAGCGGCAAATAAGTAGCAACCCTAAATTTACAATAGATTTGCTCAACTAGCAAACTTAAGAAAATCCGTTTTTTCGTCCAGTGGATAGCTCGACCGATATTTCGGTTTATTATATTAGACACGAGTGTTTTACTGGAAAATATACCACTCGTAAAATTCATAAAAACTACATCCGGGCCCCGAGTGGTTTATTTTCCATAGTCTAACACGTGAGTTTATCGATGACGTAATTTCGGTAATTTCCCTCTATTATTTTATCGATGTCTTTTCGTCTATATAATAAAAAGAACATTACACGGTGGCTTGAAGATATGAATATATTTTCTTCGCGCCAACGTGTAATATCCTCTAACCCATGGTCTAGAATGCAAAACAGTCAGTCTGAACCGATTTTGAGAAAAAAGAAAAAAACAACGACAACAACAAAAAAGCAACTGTTTTGCAGTTTACCCATGGTCCAGTAATTTTGTTTCTTTCTTTTTCTTACCAGGAACAAATACGTCACCACAACTGATCTTTCGTCGGCGGCTGTAATTGAAGCTGAATGTTTTCCACAAAAACAAATTTTGTTTCTTAAAACGCACAAAACTGGATCAAGTACCATCGCTAACATCTTCTTTCGTTATGGAGACGCCAGGAATCTTACATTTGCTCTAGGCGGTGACACCCTTCTAGGCTGGCCTCAGAAATTTCACATTTCCCACCCGCTCCGTATGTTTAGCAAAGCTCCTGATATACTCTGCAGTCATGCAATATTTAACAAGGAACCAATGAACTGGCTTTTTCCACGAAAAATTAGCAAGTACGTTACAATTCTCAGAAATCCTGCAGACAACTACGAGTCTGTTTTCAACTTTGCTCAACTGGGAAAATCGTTTGGTTTGGGAGTTGCGCTCGATTCCCTGGAAAATTTTCTTGATAAACCAGCACAATCTTATAACCATTCTCGTAAGGATTTGATGATGTATTTGGCACGAAATCCTATGATGTTTGATTTGGGTTTGAGGTTTGAGTATTTCCAAAATCTCACAGCTGTTAAAGAGTACATTCAGTTCCTAGACAATGAATTTGATCTTGTCATGATTATGGACTACTTTGATGAGTCGCTGCTGTTAATGAAGAGATTGCTATGTTGGAAGATAGAGGACATTTTGTACGTAAAGCTCAATGAGCGACAAGACAAGGAAAAAGCTACTCGTTTAAGTGCAAGAGTTAAAGAGAATATAAGGCGATGGAATAAAGCAGACGTTTTGTTATTCGATTATTTTAATGCATCGTTTTGGAAAAGAGTAAAGAAAGAAGGACCAAGCTTTTATGAGGAACTGAGCGCTTTTCGTTGGAGAAGACAGGAAATACAGCAATTATGCTTGATCAATGGTACTCAAATCCAAAGAGCTTATCAAAACAAATTTGTAAAGGGCTATTCAGTTAGAAATGATCTTGATCAAAATTCAAAGCGTCTCTGTGAAAACTTAGTTAGAACGGAGAATGATTTCCTCGCATACCTGAGGAGAAAACGTGAGGTGAAATTGAATGAAACTGGGATTGACAAGCATGACAAAATTGAAAACGAAATTGGATGGCAAGTGGCAAAGGATTTGCAATATGTTCCTGTTGGAGCTGGTCGAAATGCGTAAAAGTTTTATTTCACCTTAAAACCATTCTTGTCAAAGTACAGTGTGGGGCAGAAAAATGGATTTCACAGAGCTCACATTCTCATGCTGGTGCCCGTACAAGAAACACAATAACAATACAGTTCTATTCTGTCGCACTGTTTATTTTGTAATACTCTTTCATTAAGTGACAGTAATTGCTAATTCCCAATCTCCACATCGTTGACATATAGCTCGGTGAACTGAGCTCACGGCTTTTGCACCAGTTTTGCTCCTGTATATTCAGTCAGTTAGGGAAACAAGTGATTAATAAGTCCATAGCGTCTTCATAAATTCAACGCCTGTAGCACTCCCTTCAGTCGCGGAATAGAAATCTGTGAAAATAAGAAACTCAGAGCGATATATGTTAGGTATTAGCACCTACTAGCAGTTAATTGAAGTATGTTGTGATGGTTCATTGACAGGAACGTAGCTTTAGATAATTCTTTTCTTTACTGACGTTTCATAAGCTAATTTCTAATTAACAAATCGACCACAATTTTCCATGGTCTACACTCTTTTATACAATGATGTGAATGCTTTCACTGCAAAGTTTTGAACATTTTATGGCGTCATTTCTATGGTCTATAAGAGTGTACACCATGGAAAACTGTGGTCGATTTGTTTTTTTGTTTTTATTTTTTTTCACGAAAAACCAAAAACAAAACAATCGGCACCGCCTGACATGTTACGTGATTTTCATGGTCTATACTTTCATAGACCATAGCTCTCGACCAATCAACGAGCGAGGATTGACTCAGTTATTGTAAAGCAACTAATCAGCTTAGGGGGGAATCTGTTGAGTGTTCGTTCCAAGTTACAAACGTGATTCTCAAGCTAATCCTTGTTCACAAAACTTAACTATTTATTTTCACAAAAAGAAAAGAAAACTAATACAACAAAGTTACAACCACTTGCAAAACTAGTTGAGACACTGTACCTTATTTTGGCTCGACTGGCCTGTTTGTTATGGTCTTGTGCTTGTGATCCCCCCACCATCCCTTATTAAAGTTTCCAGCAATACAAGACCCCATACTCAGAAAATTGGAGGAACAACTTTAATGACTTTCAGTTTTTTACTGATGAAGGACAAATAAATCGTGTTCCATCTGTTAAGCATCTAGGGGTAGTATTGGATGAGATCGAAAAGGAAGATGTATATCAACAGCCTCTTAAAAAAGCTACGACACCGACTTTCAGTGTTCAACCGGATTTATTACACGCTGGATAAGAGAAGTCTAATGGCACACTTTGATGGCCTTGTCCTACCACACTTGGATTATGCATATGTTGTCTGGGGAGATCAGCCACGTCTTACAACACAGATGAAACGATTACAGTCTTTTCAAAATGGCTTTGCAGAGAAGACTGTAAAGGTAAAGGCCACATCGGCTGAGGCTCCATCGCTTTGACCCGCTTAATTAATTTCTATGTCCAGCGTTATGAGAACTTTCCCGGAATTTCTCTTCTGCTTCTTCCGCTTCTTTTTTTTACCACGCTGCTCGTTAGATTTGTACATCACAAAGCGGATTGTGCATGGTACGTTTCTTCTGATCCTCTCATTTCCTAAGATGCACGTGGCACTTAATGTTGACTAACACACCACGAGGGTACATAACGGGGTAACCGTATACGAGTAAAACACGGATACATACAGGCACATACGAATACATACGAGTAACATATGGGATTTAGATTTTGATCTTGCTTGTCCTGTCATTTACTGTACACATGGGGCACTGATAAAAGTACAGCTGTCATTGGAGCAATCACCGTACCGCAAACGTGACGCGAACACCTTCCAAAAAATGAAAGCTGAATTCTAATGGCTAACCGCAGGTAAGGAATGTGGTTCGATTGTGGGGAGGAGCGTTGCGTGACGGCACTAAAAACGGCTGTGTAGCAGATAGGTGCAGTTGGGATCGATTACTATGTAAGATTACTATGAAAGTAATAAAAATGTTTATCCTTTAAGTATGCCGAAGTCGTTGTAGTAAGACCCAAAAATTCTCCATGAATAGAACTGGAGATTGCTGGGAAGTCACTTTTGTGACTTCAGACTTGCTGTTTTTAACTCGGAAGTAAAACACTGATTTTCCTGAAGAAAAAATTTTCAGTCTTCTACCGATAAATAAACTCGAGCCCTTGCTAATCCCGTTCTAACTAAAACGAAACTCCTCGCGACAAGTTATTTGCTTCGAACTCCCGATAACTCGAACTTTTTTTTAAATTTCTCTTTAAGGTACGTAGTAACTGGGAGTGTGAAATTGTAAATTGTAAATGTCTTATTGTCCACTCCCCTCAGGGCTTTTCAGGGATAATTTACAACACTGGTTGGGGACTTTGCCTGACTGCTTAAAGGGCAGTTTACAAGTAATGAAGAAATGAGTAATGATGCTCCCCTTACATGAGTGTGAAAGTGAGATAGACCACTACACCGCGCACTACGTGCTCTACTCTTTGCGAAAAGTGTGTGGGCTCTTTAACGTCCCACAGATTTATTACATGTGCAAGGGCTTGTGAGACGGGGCCTACAGTTTATCGTCCTTATCCGAGGGGAATAGAAAGTCTAACCGTTTGCAGATGATATTACAAAGGCAGCACTTTCTCCTCAGTTATTTAAAGACCCTGGGTGTTAGTCCGGCCGGGGTTTAAACCTACGGCCTTCCGCTCAGCCGACCGGCGCTTACAGTCCCAGGACTTTAAGATTCAACGACGCGACGGCAAAGAGAACCTCTTAAAAAACAATAGGGTTAATTAAACAAAACAACGACTTCGCACGTGCATCACACTTTTTTGTACATTTCTTTCCCGTTTTTACACGACTACGACGTGAAAATGCCTAATTTCGCGTTTTACGGACCGAGGACGTAAACAAGCAACGACGAAATTTTATTTCTCTTTCTGAGCTTGGATATGGTCACTTGAAATTCAGCTTCAGGAGGGTTCGCCTACATTTGACAAAGTAAGTGGGTAGGAATAATCGCTATAAAGACTGAAAGAACGCAAGTTCACTTTTTAATCGACGTTCTCGTTGCCGTCGCGTCGTTGGATCTTAAAGTCCCTAAAGCTTAGTTCCCACTAGCGACATAAGGATCATAAGCATAAGCATAATCATAAACATAAACATATGCTTTTTATGTTCTAGTGGGAACGCCCGCACTAAGAACTCGCGTGTCTCTGTTGTTGGACGCCATCTTGAAATGAACCGACCGACCCGAAAGTACTGGACCTAGAATTTCATTGGCCAAAACACAATGATCTAGTTGCGTCATTATGTTTCTGATTATGTCGTTATGATTTTCGCGTTCCCACTATAAAGAAAAGCAACATAGTCGTAGTCATAGACATAATCATAATCATAAGAAAATGGTCGATCATTTTCTTATGATTATGATTATGTTGATCATAAGGGCGCTTATGATTATGTTTCTGGACGTTCCCACTAAGACATAAGCGACATAACAGCGTTATGTTTGAGCTTGTGATTATGATTATAATCGTTATGTCGCTAGTGGGAACTAGGCTTAATTGAGCTAACTGGGCGGCGGCGGTGACCATCAATGTATATCCTGTTATGAGGACTCTTATTCCTTCAGTTTTTCATTTCTTCTCTAACTTCTGTTTTGGCCTATTTATTGCTTTATGCTTATACGAAAAGGCATATTTACCATTATTTCTGTTTATATTTTATATTTCCCGGCCTATTTCAGTATTCACATTTGTCATATTCGCCTGACTAGTTCAATCGATAAAACTAGTTCAATCTATAACAACTGATAAAATAGATTAAAAATTAGTTAATGGTATCGGAATCGATAAAAATCGATAAAGGGATGCGTTGAGTAATCGGTAATCGATTTTTGAATTGTTGTTATCGATTTTATCGAGCTTATCACATTTATTTCCACGTATTAAGGGCAGCAAAGCATCAGAACCTCTCGAAAACCAGTCTGACAAAGAATTACTTTCGTAGGATAAGTTTAAAGATTTATTTCATAAATCAAATATTAAACAAATACGTAACATGCATGATCGGTATAATACTAAACATGATTCAGCGGAGAAACAAAACGTGACAACGTCTTCTTGCATTTTACTTAGAAACTATTCAAGTTGTACGACGGTAGTACTATGATTGGACGTACAATTCAGGGCTATGAGCGAGCGAGAAGGTCTTAAGACTCCCAGATAAAACAGATGTAAGCCCCTTATTAAACGCATCGGCAAAAACACAGCTTCTTTTTTAAACCTGTCTCGGAAGAACCGGTATTTGCATTTACAAGTGTCAACAATACACTGTCCTTAATGAAAACGATAAAACTGATAAATTGGTGATAAATTCAATACCTTAAAAGAGCAGCGATGGTTGTGAGTATCGATTTCTATCGATTGATCGATAAAAACGATAACGTTTAAATTTGAATTGTCGATAGTTGTCGATTTATTGAACGGCTTTCCGATTTCGGGAATATGCTTGTGCATGTCAGGTGTAGACATAATAATTGTAATTCATTATTATGCGGGCTACCCAAAAACTTCAAAGATTCCAAAACTGTGCTGCACGACCTATCATGAAAGGGAGAAGATATGACTACTTCACCCCAATACTACGAGAACTTCACTGGCTCCCAGTTAACGAACGCACTTTAAAATTCTGCTTTTCACCTATAAAGCCTTTCATCGCTTAGCACCTCTTTACATACAAGACCTTTTTTTTACCTATTTACTCTACGACACGCAACCTTTGGTCGCCCTCGTCAAATCTACTTGCTGTACCATTCTCTAATTACTGGGCTGCCTGTGGTACAGCCCAGTTATAACTTGGGATCGCAAAAAAAAAACAGTTTACTTTCTCGACGAACTCGCGCGGAAACGCTTGCTACGCAGGCTAGGAAAGACAAACAGACCTACATACAAGACCTATTTATTTTGTATCTATTTACTCTACGACACGCAACCTTTTGTCGTCCTCGTCAAATCTACTTGCTGTACCTTTCTCTAATTACTGGGCTGCCTGTGGTACAGCCCAGTTATAAATTGGGATCGCAAAAAAAACCCAGTTTACTTTCTCGACGAACTCGCGCGGAAACGCATGCTACTTAGGCTAGGAAAGACAAACAGCGTGATAGTAAGCCTAGTCGTTTTGGGCCTTTTTACTGACCGAAATGGCGCATTTTCCTACCCTTTCATATACTACAGCTGGTGAACTCCATACCTTTTTTATACCTAAAGCCTAAGAAAGAAAGGTACCCCTTTCGCTCGGAACCTCCCAATAAAGGCCATTATGTAGAGTATGCGATAGATTTTATTCCAAACCAATAGGACTCCAACAGTAACGGGCTTCAAAACCGATACACTTGCCAAAACACTCGGACTTCAAAACCGAACACTAGTCTTCGACAAAAATTACAATTCTCTAAATCGAAAAACTACTCCGTTCAAAGTGTCACATGATCACGTGTTCGAAACGTGACAGAGTACCCCCAGTGATAAAAAGCGCCATATGTGACCTCCTGAATGAACACTCTTATCTAACGCACACGCTAGCCTGTGTACAAAACTAGACGCGCCTTCCATGATAGCCAAAAAATTGAATGAGTTCATTTTCATCCGGTTGGTTCGGAGTGTGTAAAATCAAACTTTATAAAAATGCTACTAATAACAAACTAAAAAAACCTTTTCTTGGCTTAAAAACTCTGTGCTTGGTTTAGTTAAGACAATTTAACTCTGTGCGGCCGCCCTAACTACTAACAGCTCAATGGTCTTCCACGCAATTAAGGAAAATTTCAGATGTGCTGAAGCTTCTCTCCTTCGAAAGGGACGAGATATATTTATTGTTTTCCTAAAAAGTAGACACAAGCTGTCAACAAAACAAACAAAGTTCAGATAAACTAGAGATACATGCAGTTTGGCACGAAATGCATGTTTGCCATTTTTCGATCCGCGAAAATAACTTTTCGCAAAAAAATTAACGCAAGCATTTTTCCCGCAAAGATTTACTCCAGAGCAAATATACTCTGACTAAAATTTGCTAGAAATAAATACAGTACTAAGAATTCGTGTCTGTTCAATTTCAACTCGCCTCTTTCATTCAGAGACAAAACGGTATACAACGAATTACTGGTTTTACAAAGTGTACGCAGACTGTTTGAAAATATGTATTTCTATTACACTCTGATTGCACGTACTTAACGGGTACTTTTTGAAAATCGCAAAAATTAATTCTCATCAAGAGATTCTCGGCGAGAAAAACCAATGTGTCCTATAGTCGTTCTTTACAGTCCTATAAGCTTGACGCCCCACATGCGTGATAGGGAGTTTTCGAACGACGACGGCAACGAGAATGGCAAAAAAGAAATAGGTTTAGACAAGCAAAAGAACAACTTTGCACGTGTATCACGCTTTGTTTGCATTTCTCTGCCATCGTTGCACGACTAGAACGTAAAACTGCCTAATTTCACCTGTTGTGGAGGACGGAAACAAAAGACAACAAGTTCCTTTTCCCCTCCTTTTTGCTATTCTGAACTTTGATGCTGAGTCCTTCAGAATTTAACTGCCAAAACATTTGCCAAAAAATGACGAATTAAACGAGATGGAATAAGTGCGATAAAGTTTGAGGCAGCGCAAATCCACTTTTTCAAGCGGTGAAGGTAAAAGGTGGAATGAGTTTGCGGAGTGGCATGTGGCATGGCTTGCGGAATGACATAATTATGCGAAATGTAATATATGCAGAATGACTAAAACAATTAAATTAAACTGAAAAGGGGACCCTTTTTTGGCGCCAATCAATTTACAAAAGCAGCTACTTTTTTAATGTTGCGGGCTCGACAACGATGACATGTACAATCAAAAAGCCACGAAGCTAGGTTTCACTCAGCTACAAATAATGCGGAACCTGTTTATTCTTCGAATAAGGAAAGACTTCAAAAAAGACAAATAAAACAAACATTATGATGAGAAGATGGAATCATAATGTCATTTTTTTTCGAAGCATTTCCCGTCTGTGCAGGCGGTGGTCCCCTGGCCAATCAGGAGATCGAACGTGTTTATTCCTGAATAAAAGACTTGTTATACGTTTTTCGCGGCTCTTCCAACTATTTACCATCAGCCTGTACTGACATCCCTTTGACGCTTAGTTGAAAATTTTCAGGCAAGTTTCTTTTTAATTAATTTTAATCCTTCTTTCTTAAGAGAGTTATGGCTACACATACGGTTACCCCAACACCTCGTGCTTTAATCTTGGGGCA
Organism: Porites divaricata; assembly: GCA_038088405.1. NCBI lineage: Eukaryota > Metazoa > Cnidaria > Anthozoa > Scleractinia > Poritidae > Porites > Porites divaricata. Next base: position 4,507,131 of record JBBMOI010000013.1, on the reverse strand, counting down.
CTCTTTTATTCGACGCCTGCAGATGTTCATTGAACATCATATCGGTTGCCTTGATTTATCCCTACAAATTACGGCTCCCGACTATATAACTTGGCATGGCATTGGTGGGCGTACAGGCTTACTGTACTGTGGAGGGGGACAGGGGGTGGGAAGGGGACGGGAGACGGGAGAAGAATTCGAAGGGGCGGGAGGCGGGATCTCTACGATGGCGGGAAGCGGGAGAGAAATTCAAAAAGGCAAGCTTTTGCTATTTGTTACTGCTTACTTCCAGTCAAAGAAACGAACCCAACAACGTTTCTTGGCTTCCATTTAACGTTTTCCGAGGCTTACAGCAAAATTTTATACACCAGAAAAATGAAAAAACGAAAATTCGTGCTCGAGATAAAACAAAGACGGCATTACTTCCTGTGAAATTGGAAACCTTTCCAAGTCGCTTACATCATAGGACATGAATGAGATAGCATAACATATAAATGTACACGTGTGTCGACTGTGTCAGTCGTGTCAGTGTCTCGTCTGTCTTGCTAGCTGTTCGGAAATTCTCCGTAAGAACGACAAAGCGAGTCAGGTCAAATGTCGTCAAAGACCATTTTGATCGGTCTTAGTATTTTTCGGTTTGGTGGGGAAAAATCCGTCCATGGAAGACCTTCCTGGGAGCTCGCTCCTTACGACTGTAGTTCACAAAACACTATTATCATGAAAATTTTGCCGCGCGGTGTAAACTTGTGTCGAATGCCGCTTCAATGATCGCGCTGGAAAGTGCGGAGTGGCTCGCTTTACAACAAAATTTTTTATTTTGGACAAGCTAGCTAGCTGGCCAAAGCACAGCGTGATTTACATGATAACGGGAGAAACACAATAAAGGACGGGAGTCGGGAAACAAAGGGACAAAAACGTAAGGGAGGCGGGAGATTGTGACCCCCTGTACTTTGCGAAAAGAAACCAAAACGAAACGAAACTAGACCGCCAAATCGAAACAAAACATAACGAAAACGAAACAAACGAAAAATGATTTTTCATCATGTGCCACGAATTTTCTATTTGGCTCGATCCGAGTGGACATTCCCTCTTAATAATTTCCGCTTTCTACGCTCGGCTCATCCGTTTCTGCTCGAATGCTGTACTTTGCGAAACGAAACCAAAGGAAATATTAACCAGTTCTGAATTCATGCGGCTCGAAAACTTCCCTCCCACCCCCGCCCCCCCGCCGTATAATGGCCCGTCCCTTATCTTCTTCTTCCACCGGAAATGTCACGTAAAAATAAGTTTTCTTTCGCTGATTTACCAGTTAAAGCAAGACGGTGCACTATACTTGTCTGATTTTCTTGTTTGATCGCACTAGTTTTTATTTACAATATTTTTTGTTGCACTACATGGTCATTTAATTTCTAAAATTTAAATATATAACAAAGGTCGGGTGATTATTTTTGCATTTGATTGTAGTGAAGGTCCAAAGGCCACGTACAGGTTGACATTTAGCGCCAGGAGCTTCCTTTGGCGGTCAAAGTTGTTAGTCATGATGTTTATTCTCTGGCTGGGATTCTCTTATAAGATCGAAAATTGTGGGTATTTGACTTTGAAGTATTTTCCGGGTATTGAGCGACTTTCAACGCTCTATGAAGAAGACCGCCATAAGCGTACGGGAAATGTTTTTGCCAGGGTGGCGGGGTGGTAAACCATTTGCCCAAAAAATTATCGCAAGTTGCCCAAAAGAGGGCCATACGATGCAACAGCGTAGGCCGTGCTGGCATATGAAGGTGGCTCGATATTGACAGTTTTTCAAGGGTCAAATACCGGGTGCCAGTAAAATGAGGAAAAGGACGGCGGATGGCCGACGGCGAAAAATAATAAATATATGAATTAAAAAAATAAAAAAAGGAATAAGATAAATATATAAAATAGGTAAAGAAATAAGACAACTAAATCGAAAAACCAGGCCAGGTCTGAAAACGAGTGTAAAAAATGACTTTTTTTCGCCTGAAATAGGGTCAGGATTTGGAGAATCAGGCGGCACACCCTCATCAAGAAGTCCCAGGAGTACCTCCCCGTGCAAAAAGACAAAATAACTTTAGTTAGCTTAACTTTAACGGATTGTTTAAGTCTCAGCTTTCAGAGATATACATTTATTTATATTAGTTATGTTGCTTAATTTCAAAGACTTGGGCTACTTCAATCGAGCCACGATGCGAACGATAGAGTTCTCCTCGCCTTTCGCGACCGCTCGCGGGCCTCACGCTTCGAGTTTGTGTCTCCAAACAAGCTAGTCAATCTGCGGACTAATACATCACGCACAACAGTTATAAAATTATAGAATGATTTACTTCAACACTTCACATGTTAATCTGTAATAAAAAAGGAAAATCTTAAAATTTGGCCGTTATCGAACTGAGAACTAGTCGACCACTTCTTCGTTTTCAGACCCACTGCTTATGCTATCTGCCATACACTGTTCTACGAGCGGAGATGATTCTAGAAAGATATGTGGACGTTTGTACTAATCAATTCACGACTAGAAAGAGCCCATTCCAATTAGTGCAGTGCAGTACAGTACAGTGCTCAACAACAAAATACTATAAATATGTAAATCAACAAATGATACCCTTCCCTAATAACTAGATGCTCATGACGTGTTAGGCAACCACTGTCTCCAGAAAATGAAACTGGATTATTACGCCGATTCAGGATTCTTGTTTCAGATTAAAATAGAAAATATTTATCTCAAAACAATAAAAAAACATGGAAACGTCTTTAAAACCTGCCTTTGCCGAAATTTTCTCTTGCTACCTAAACAATCTGAGTTGCCCAAAATTTGGGGGGGCTGCAGCCCCCCTCGTCCCCCCCCCCCCCCCCCCCCCACACACACACACGGGCCGTACGCCTATGTACGTTCCTGTCAATGAATCATCACAACATTAAAATACTTCAGTTAACTGCTAGTAGGTGCTAATACCTAACATATATCGCTCTGTGTTTCTTACTTTCACAGATTTCTATTCCGCGACTGAAGGGAGTGCTACAGGAGTTGAATTTATAAAGACGCTATGGACTTATTAATCACTTGTTTCCCTAACTGATTGAATATACAGGAGCAAAACTGGTGCAAATGCCGTGAGCTCAGTTAACCGAGCTATATGTCAACGATGTGGGGATTGGGAATTAGCAATTACTGTCACTTAATGAAAGAGTATTATAAAATAAACAGTGCCACAGAATAAAACTGTATTGTTATTGTGTTTCTCGTATGGGGACGGGCATGAGAATGTGAGCTCTGTGAAATCCACTTTTCTGCCCCATACTATACTTTGACAAGAATGGTTTTAAGGTGAAATAAAACTTTTACGCATTTCGACCAGCTCCAACAGGAACATATTGCAAATCCTTTGCCACTTGCCATCCAATTTCGTTTTCAATTTTGTCATGCTTGTCAATCCCAGTTTCACTCAATTTCACCTCACGTTTTCTCCTCAGGTATGCGAGGAAATCATTCTCCGTTCTGACTAAGTTTTCACAGAGACGCTTTGAATTTTGATCAAGATCATTTCTAACTGAATAGCCCTTTACAAATTTGTTTTGATAAGCTCTTTGGATTCGAGTACCATTGATCAAGCATAATTGCTGTATTTCCTGTCTTCTGCAACGAAAAGCGCTCAGTTCCTCATAAAAGCTTGGTCCTTCTTTCTTTACTCTTTTCCAAAACGATGCATTAAAATAATCGAATAACAAAACGTCTGCTTTATTCCATCGCCTTATATTCTCTTTAACTCTTGCACTTAAACGAGTAGCTTTTTCCTTGTCTTGTCGCTCATTGAGCTTTACGTACAAAATGTCCTCTATCTTCCAACATAGCAATCTCTTCATTAACAGCAGCGACTCATCAAAGTAGTCCATAATCATGACAAGATCAAATTCATTGTCTAGGAACTGAATGTACTCTTTAATAGCTGTGAGATTTTGGAAATACTCAAACCTCAAACCCAAATCAAACATCATAGGATTTCGTGCCAAATACATCATCAAATCCTTACGAGAATGGTTATAAGATTGTACTGGTTTATCTAGAAAATTTTCCAGGGAATCAAGCGCAACTCCCAAACCAAACGATTTTCCCAGTTGAGCAAAGTTGAAAACAGACTCATAGTTGTCTACAGGGTTTCTGAGAATTGTAACGTACTTGCTAGTTTTTCGTGGGAAAAGCCAGTTCATTGGTTCCTTGTTAAATCTTGCATGACTGCAGAGTATATCAGGAGCTTTGCTAAACATACGGAGCGGGTGGGAAATGTGAAATTTCTCAGGCCAGCCTAGAAGGGTGTCACCGCCTAGAGCAAATGTAAGATTCCTGGCGTCTCCATAACGAAAGAAGATGTTAGCCATGGTGCTTGATCCAGTTTTGTGCGTTTTAAGAAACAAAATCCGTTTTTGTGGGAAACATTCAGCTTCGTTTACAGCCGCTGACGAAAGATCAGTTGTGTTGACGCATTTGCTCCTGGTAAGAAAAAGAAAGAAACAAAATTACTGGACCATGGGTAGACTGCAAAACAGTTGTTTGTTTTTTGTTGTTGTTGTTTTTTTTTTTCTTTTTTTCTCAAAATCGGTTCAGACTGAATGTTTTGCATTCTAGACCATGGGTTGGAGGATATTACACGGTGGCGCGAAGATATGAATTTTATTTTCGGGTGGCAAAATAATATTTTACGAACGAGCGCAGCGAGTGAGTAAAATATTGTTTTTGCCATGAGAAAATAAAATTCATATCTTCAAGCCACCGTGTAATGTTCTTTTTATTTTATAGACAAAAAGACATTGATAAAATAATAGAGGGAAATTACCGAAATTACGTCATCGATAAACTCACGTGTGAGATTATGGAAAATAAACCACTCGGGTCCCGGATGTAGTTTTCATGAATTTTACGAGTGGTATATTTTCCAGTAAAACACGCGTGTCTATATAATAAACCAAAATATCGGTCGAGCTATCGGTGAACACTCTACCGTGCTTCCCTATCGGGACTATCAGAGACACCCAAGACCTTTTATTGGTCAAAAATCTGTTCTATAAGGAGCAAAGATTGCCTAAAAATTTCTAAAGCTCGGGAAAGGTTAAATAATAACCCCTCCATTAGTCTAAGATATTCGCAGTTTTTCTACTACTTTTGGAGGTTTTGTTTTTAATTTCAGTACCAAGATAGTGCGATTATTGTTGTAAAAGGACCCCTCCGAAAATTTAGGTCTAGAGGCAAAACGTCCCCTAATATTTTCTGATAAAAGATACTTAAGGCTATTCCCCCGGTGTTCCATGTCCTCGAACTTTCAACCGGACCAATCAAGGAAGCCTGAACAGTTCCGGATGAGACAAAAGAGGGTACCTGGAACTTTCAAGAGGTTCAAAATTCTTATAAGACATCCGATCAGATAAATACGTTTGATCAAACTTTCAAATTAACCAAACAGGCTTCTAAAGCATAGATAAAACCATTTGAGACACTCGGGAACACTTCTGAAGTATGGGGAAATATTCGATCATTCCTCTTGGCCTATGGGCCGAATATCCACCGATGACACCGATATCATTTACGCCGAATGTCACTGCCAGTAATCTCTACACAACACAAATCACTAGAAATGCCTAGATCACTATATTATTTTTTGCAGAAATCGGCGCAGACAGAAGACGCAAACAGAATATTCCAGTCATCACATCAGAGTTCGCCGCTTTGCTCTATATACCAAATTTGTGGACATGACAATTAATCTAAGCTTAATACTTTAGAAAACACGGATACAGAGACAATTTCCGCTTTTCGTTTTCGTCTGCTTAACAAGACGCGGGTAGCTATGCGACTTCCCGTCAAAATAACCTCGAGTTGCATTTGGGTTGCCATACCTGTTGATTGAGCTATTTTACATTGGTATGCCTGTGGTGTGGATGGACTGTCGGGCGGGCGGTAGGTCGGTGTACGGTCACGTGATTACCAAATTTTCTCGGACGGGTAGTTTACCACATTTTCTTACGGTGAGAGAGAACAATGAAAATTATCAATTTTGTAATACAATTCTTTTGAAGTTTTCTTTAGTTTGTCTTAATCGACCTTAAGATGACGAAGTTTATGACTTCAATTTTTATTATCGACCTTCGAGCACACAGTTGTGTCCCCACCCCTCATTCCCTAAGATAAAAACCTTTCGTTTTTAGTCACGAGAAATACACTCATATACTACACCAGACAAATGAAAGTCAAGTAGACGAACTGGAAAAGGCGCTAGTAAGTTTTTTCATGTAAACAGTTTGCCGCAATCCATCAGAACAAGGGAGAACTGAACATCAAAATTTTAAAAATGTACTACCGTGGTACCCGTACTGTTACAACTGCCTCAACGCTTGTCTCTCATCGAATTATACCTTTACGACTTTTTCTCGCGCTACCCGTGTAATCAGATAACAGCAAAAATTTTCTTATATTATTTGTTCTTCGATAAGCGATTTTAAGTCATTTCATAGGCTTCCCAACGAAATGCTTGCTTTCAAGGGGCGAGCGAATTTGTCACGCAACGTAATGTTCATGTTACAAGATGTCTGTGTTAATCAAAGCTAAAAGTTATAAAACCACTCATAATTTCTTTGTTTTGAAGGTGGACGTTTAAACAGGTTATTACAAAGTTATAAACTTATAAATTTAGGCTTATAAAAATACAATCTGTGTTGTGGAACAAACCGAAGTTGAAATGGTTGTTTTGATTGCTTTGGTGCTGACATACATGAGTCTGGAAGCACTTATTCGGGACATTGACTTAAAAAATCAAATGGTAACAGTTGCATATGTTTATATTATCCGATATTCAAGCGCTAAGAAACATGTGGAAGGTTTTCCAGGGCAGTTTTTCAATTGTTAGCGTAGGTACGTAGGGAAAAACATGCTGCTCTTTAAATTGGTGTATGTATAGGTCAAATCGAAGCTTCAACATCCCCCCCGGGCAACCCCCCGGGTATTTGACTTTTTTGAATATTATTGTTCAAATTCCCCTCTACCCGGGCCAAAATGCCGTTTAAATGCCCCACACTAGGGTCCATTCAGACGATCAAATGCCCCCACCCCGGGGGACATTTCACCGGCAAAAAAATGACAGAAGGACGGCGAAAACGCCTTCAGTTGTCGAACAAAATCTTTATAAATATAACACAAACTGAGAAACACTGTTAGCGTATTTACTACGAACAAAAGTCTCGTGCAAAGCGGCGGAAATCGCTGCTACGAGGTCACTGAATGCTCAGCTTTTCTTCGTCATGCAACACACTAAGCGTTCTATAAAAAAAGATCCCACCATGATTGAGATTGCTACATCATGACCATTTCACTGACATGCATCATCGCTCACCTTATTAATTAACATATAGGTCAAAGTAGTTGACGTGAGCTTTTTATTTTATTTTATGTTGTTGTATTGAATCGCCGGTATAGGTATTGTATTTCATTGTAAACACAACAATAAAATACATTCATACATTCAAAGCCTGAATCCAATATTAAAAATTTTAAAATTTAAATACTTCAAATACAGCACAAAGCTTGTTTAAGCCCTTTCCTCGTAACCAATTGGCCACAAATGCACAATCTTTTCGACGAAAATCCTCTAACACCGCGTCCCCCATGATAGCTCGCCACGCCAAAGATTTTACATGAAGTCGAGGATGCAGTTCAAAAGCTTTCAAATTCCCCACCCCTAAAGCATGGGAATCAAATTCCCACCCCCCTGGAAGACTCTGATAATCAAATTCCCTCCTCCCCGGGACGGCAAAGGTGTCAAATGAGGAGGGAGGTACAGGTGCGTAAATCTCCCTCCTCCCAACGTTTTCAGTCAATTCCTCCCTCCTCTCTACTTTTCCAGCCAATTTCTCCCTCCTCCCTAATCTTGCGTCTCCCAACAGCGATAACGAGTACCAAGAGACACAATTATACTTTTTAAATAAGGGATAATATAATACTTGCATGTTGGGCCTAACAAGTCGGGCAAGTTGGGAAATTCAAATTCGTCTTCTGGTTTAATACATTATTAAACTGGGTTGAGTTCCTTAATTTTATACCAGGGGAATTGCATCAATTCCCTAGAAAGTACTCCTTAACAAATAATTGTTTTGACCATGAGTGACATGAAGTAGTCATAAAGGTCATAAAGTCTAGCTGGTGTTTTTAAAATTCTGTTGGAGCGCGAGCGACCAGGAAAATTGCAGCGAGCTATTTGTTCTGGCACTTCGTCATCACTGTCACTTTCACTTTCGGGTGCTAAATCTTCGTTGTCTTCGATGATGCGCAAACTTGTGTATGTGTTGACTGTGTTAGACCTGTTTGTTATAAATTCCTCAAATTGACCTTCATTTAACCTTATACCATCAACAAACGATGCTCTTGCTGCCATTGAAAATGCAGGAATCAAAGTAGTTGTGCAGGATTCAAGGTTCACAGTCTCGGTGCCTCGCCAGTTGAACTGCAAGCAGTCTTCTCGGTCTTGCGAGAAGACTTCTGCAGGTACGCTGCGGGTACCGTCATGAACGTTTGCATTTGTGACAATAAGCATGTCTTCTTCCTGAGTTGTCGCAAATACAGAGCCCTTGTAGAACATTACTTTATTATTTGCAGCCAGGGTGTTGCCGTTTCCTCCAAGAAAAAAGGACAAGAAATTGAAATCTTCGTTCAGAGGTGGCTTTGATTGATCAAGCCCAATCGGTAGTGTCGAGAATTTATGTTTAATTTGTTGTATCACTTTTGAACGGTTGACACACGCACAGCTTCCAGCCACTTTTTCTTGTAGTCGTTTAGCTTGGCTAGATCTTGTGGTGATAGGGGTACATGACTTGGCTTAGGAGTAGATGGCATGTCCTCGAACTTGATGAAATCTTGTGGAATTTCATAATATGATTGTGGGTGAGTATAAAACAACCGGGGCACCCAACGAGAATATACTTCAAAACCACTTAAACATAGCATTGTTAACAGTAATTTAGTATTTAAACGGTAGATATAGGCATATTTTTATCCCCTAAATATTTTTCATCTGTTCGGATTTCCTAGCTGAAAGTCTAGTGATCCGAAAATCATAGGGATCAAAACTTACCTTTTCGACAATTTCAACCAGATAAAAGGCTCCTGAAAATTCTAGATGACCTTTTAATTAAGGGTAAAAATCCGTTAAAAATGGGCAATAATACCATATTTTAGATGTTCGACAATCCTAGGAGAAGCAGGCAAGCAAGAAATTTTACAACAAATGTTCCGAAAATTCTAGATCTAAAAACGTCTTCCGAACAGATATTTTCCGAAAATTGTCGTTGGGTGCCCCTGAAAACAAGAAGGGGAGCTTCGTGATTCTCTTCAGAACTTCCTCCACGATCGACGGAAAATTAATAGCAAAGTCTAGACATCAACTGCCTCATTAAGCCCAAGTTCTCGGGCCTTAGAAAAGAGATGCTCATTAACTATTGTTGTTAATGCCTTTGACACAAATTTAACCTCAGCGTGCGAAACAGAGAGTTCAGTGATGGTGCCTCTTAGTACCTGACTGATCATCATGGCTAAGGAGTCAATGGCTTCTTTGGACGGTGCTCCTAAAGACCCATCCAAGCACTTGTCGTGGGGAAGCTTAAAACATAACCTGATGTCCGATACACATTTGCGGTAAAAGGTTACTGCATTATCTACAAAAGGGAGTGAACTAGCAGCTTCCACGTTCTTCTCTTCACAATGTACCCCAAATGCATCATACAATTGACCAAACTGTTTCGTGGCAGAATGAAGAGCCCCCCCGGGTTCTAACCCATAGCTGGAACTGTTAAAAAAATCTAACGATTGCGTCTGACGACTTGAGCGTTAGAAGCGGCATATGCAGCTTGTTTATCTGTCTAGTGCACCGAGGAAAATGTTTTCACGAACTGCCAAATATATCAGATCACAATCACCTTGCACAATGCTAAGTACGTAAACTCCACATAGGTAAATTTAAATTTCATTTCATTTTAAAGAGTCACGATTGCCCAATGTTCCACTTGAGGAGCGTTTCACGGCTCCTCACCGAGAAAAGATCTGAAAATCGGATACAAGGGAAAAAGCAAAATCGAAATTAAAGCTTGAGATATTTTCGAAAGATACCTCAAAACACAGAGACAAAGAGTCACAGAGTGCAATGTAAACAAACTCGCTCACTTTCTTGCCATATATATTTTAGCGACAAAATTAGTTTGCATTTTGTTTGCGAGGGATCGAGATCTTGCCCATTAGAACAGTGATTGGAACGCTTTCCTAGAAACTGTCTGAACTAAATGGAGTCTAAAGTGATCTAATAATGGGTTTAAATTAAAGCTACCGCAAAGCACATCTCCTCTTTTGTCCACTGTTGTCTATTCATACGTTCACACTCGACTGGAACATGAACCTCAAAGGTCCTCAAATGTCTCAAATGATTATGGTGGCGTTTGAATTTGTCCAGAATATTTAACAATTAGTCGCCGAAGGCGACGTGAATATCGGCGAATAGTCACCGAGACGAAGTCGAGGTGACTATTCGCCAATATTCATGTCGCCTGAGGCGACTAATTGTTTTAGTATAATTACATTGATGATTATTCAAGAAAATAAAATTATTGATCAATTTCCGACCCCGAAACATCAAAAAATCTGGCTGCCATTTTGAAAACTGCAAGCCTTCAATGCTATAATCACCGCGCGGTGATTATAGCGGGATAGTGCGAAGCTCCTAGCCAATCACAGCGCTCTATTTTCGATAGTCATCGATGTAATTATACTAATTTGGAATATTCTAAAATCTTTCAAGGGGTACAATACAAAGACTACTGAACTAATACCATTCTTAAACCCATAAAAAAGGTTTAATTACGTACGTACCTTACATACTCGTGTCAACGTGGGTCGACGAATTAAACAAAGGTCAGAGCCTCAAGAAGGTCAAGAGATCTCAAGGTTGGATACGTTTACCGTGTTTGCATAGCCTGATATAAACACTCGAGGGGTTGAGAAAATTCGAGACAGTTACGCAAACCCTCGACTTCGTCTCGGGTTTGCATAACTGTCGAGATTTCTCCCAACCCCTCGAGTGTTTATATCAGGATATGCAAACACCGGGAAAAAAGTTTTCTATTGCTTTTATAAAATAACTTTCCCGTGAAAAAAAGCAAAACGCTCTTGTTTAGAACATTGATTAAAAGAGAAATTCTTACCAGTCGCGAAGTCTTGTACAAGAAGCTTGTACGCGTAATCAGTCTTTGTTTTGCAAAAAAGATGCTTTCCAAAATACGGGTTTTTCTCGCTTAAAATGTCAGCTCAAGCGAAAAAAAATTGACACAGCATGTTTCTAAAGATTTTCCAAGTTTCAACCGACGAGGAAATGGGTAAATAAAGTAAACTTGTCGAGTTTTTCAACTCAAAACCTTTTCCTCAAATTCGTGCTTGCGTGATTAGCGCGCGAAAAGCCAAACAAGTTGACGTCACAACCATGTTTACATGAAAACACTCCTCTCGGCCAATCCGAGCGCGCGTACTATCTTAGTTATTTTATAAAAGATGTTTGGCAACACGGGTAGAGCGATTTTCGTATGACCTTGAAATAAAAGCGCGGAACAAAACAGAAACAACAAACGAACGGAATTGAAATAGAGCGATTTGATTGGTTTATCGAACGGATACAAACGTGCGTGGCTTTTGGTTGGTTAAGCGAACGCTCGCGTAAAAAAACTTCATGCCCGAGAACTTTCTAGAAATCAATGGATCCTTCGCTTTGACGTCATACTACAACACGATTGGCCAATCGAACAATGCCTTCTCCATATCAGGGTTTCTTTGGCGGGAAAACGAAGAGGCCATGTTTTGATCTTTTCATCCATTGGCTGATGAAACAAAGAACGAACACTTACCGAAACCTTTTTTCAAGGTCATACGAAAATCGCTCTAACCTGCGGATGTGTCAAAGTTTGATTCCATGTTTTCTCGGTTAAGCGCAACCAAGATAAAGGGAGTCTCATCCCAGGAAACCCAGGAGTCCCAGGGGACCGAAGGGGATCGCAGTGTACGCCAAATTCCCCGTGCCCCCATAAAAAAAATTGCCTTCTCATCGATATCTCTCCAGATCTCCCAACTCCCAACATTTTCTCTCCAATTTCTCCCTCCTCCCTACTTTTTCGGGCCATTTCTCCCTCCTCCCTATTGTGTTAGGTCGTAAGAACATTCAGCCGCCATCTTGTCTTCGATGTACTGTTTTACGAGAGGAGAGACTGTCCTCTCAAGGGCGACAGCGAGGCTACAATAATTTCATCGTAGAAATACCACGATACCTTAAAAAACATGTTTGTGGAACGTAGCACACAATACATGTCATTCAGCTCCAGAAAACAGCCTGCAAATTCTGGTAGTGAACATAAACAATTCACAGAAAATGTCTCTGTGGCACTTCAACAGCCCATATTGACGCATGCGCATACAAAATGCCGTCCTGTTGTTTGATACAAGGTTTGCTACGGAATAACTTTTAATGCTGCACATTACCTGTCATTATTCTAATTTTATTATAATTTATACCGCATGTTTAGCTAATCTCAATGCCCGTTGCATCCATCTCAACACGTTTAGTACGAGAAAAAGCGTCACAAACATGGAGAATTTATAACACTTGAAGCTTGTACGAAAGTTTCGCGTGTGGAATAACTTTTCACATGCAATTTGAATTATCAGTTAAATAATTTTATTGTAAACCTTACCGTATATTGAGCCCATCTCAGTGTCTTTTACTCTCATCTCAACACGTTTACTATGTGAAACGGCAGCAAGAACAACGTACATTTACTTAGACTAGAACATCGTGTGAACATTTCCGGCATGGAATAACTTGTCACATGACATTTCAATTATTGCAAAAACAGTTTGAATGTAAATTCCACTCAGTACGATTAACTCGTCTCAATGCCCCTTAGACCCATCTCAACACGTTTAGTCTGCGAAACGGCAACACGAACAACGTACATTTGCCAACAGAAGCTCGTGTAAGCATTTCCGGCGTGGAATACTGATTCTTAGAAATACCGTGACTATTTCTCGCTTATATCGAATTGGCAGACAACTTCAGCCTGTCGAATTGGAAACCGGCGAATTGGCAGTGAATTGGTAGACAACCTCAGCTTGGTTGGTTTAGGTGCCAAAATAGTCTTCACGTTTCCGTTTCTCTACGGGGCACTTTTTGCGGGCCGCGGACAAAATTTTCACTCAACAAAGTATAAAGGATTTGCTTAAGGGACACCCAATAATGCACAGAACACCCAACACTAATTAGGGGTTGCGTTCTGGTACCTCGAACCCAATAAATCAAACTGTTAGAACGGTGAGACTATAAACTGATAATTCGCTGCTTTCCCATTGCTTTAGGAGACGCCAACAGATTGCACGCGATCCACACGCTAAAACCCTGTAAGTACACTGCAGGCTAGGTAGGCTCTAGTCGATCTTCCCATATGATGTATATAAGCTCTTCCCGAGCTATGATCATAACGAAATGTTAAATCCAGTACTTACTTCAAATGATAGGTCACCCGCTGACGGGATCCAAAGAGGTCATCATTAATGACAAAGGATACATAAATAACACATGCTGAACAAAGAAATGTCAACAGGTAAGAAATGCGATTGATAAAACTGCGATGGAAACTTTTCATGTTTGATACAGTGGAACCTTGATATAACGCAGGTACCTTTGTATGACCAAGTCCTTGATATAACGAACAATATTGTTTACTCCCATTAAAATAATAATAAGCTTTATTCATCCATCTTTTAAAAGTATATGCAATGAATTTACATAATTTAAAGTGAAAAAAAATATATACTATGAAATGCTATTATGAGTGACTATTCTCATAAAAAAAAGTAACTTAAAAAATACAGATCATAAAAGGAGTCTTGCGGCTTTTGCTATAAACGAATTTCGTTTCGCGTTCCTGACTTTGGTATTGCTACTGAACCTGGTTTGGATCTCAAGTTATAGTCGTGACTGGTATTTGGTTTAGCAAGAAAAATTTGATTTGGGTGGTTAATATCATTCAAAATTCTTTCTAATTCACGCTTTGTCGCTACGTTGCATCTGTCCTCTAAAGTTGGAAGGGATGTTCTTTGTATCCCGATGATATCTGCCTGTTTTGTATGACTGCAACTCTTCTGCAAGGTACTTCGGCAAACCGCCCTACACTGGGGAGGCATATTCGAGAAGTGAGCATAGTTTGGTACAATAGATAGCTAATATATCGTGATGCCTATCTCTCTAGGTAGGTTTGCTTTGCTACATTCCCTCTCTTGCTGGTTTTCTTTACTGTCTGTTCAACATGGTAATTCCAACATAGGTTTTGTTGACTGTGTGGCGGTAAGCTTGTAGTTTTGTATTACGCTTGTGTAGCGGCAAGCTGTACGCCTTGGCGGTAAGCTTGTAGTTTTGTATTCCGCCTGTGAGGCGCGTGGCAAGCTTGTAGTTTTGTACAACGCTTGTCTGGCGGTTAATATTACGCCTGTGGGGCGTCAAGCTTGTTGTTTTGTTACCTGAGTGGCGTAAAGGTCGTGGTTTTGTATTACGCCTGTGGGGCGTCAAGCAGCTTATAGAAACACAGGTAGCCCAAGCTCGAAATATGAGCATCGGCGAGCATCGGCATTGTTGCGTAACATTCAAAATATAAGGATTTGTATGGGAAAACCTACGAAAATGAAAGGATTTCAATAAAAAACAGCTTACCTTACTTAAAATGTGTGTTACGTCTCTCCTGTGTGGTAAACCTTTATATAGAGAGAAAACCGTTTACATAAAAACCCATAAAACGGCCACAATTCGGCCCGTGGACCACACAGGAGAGACGTAACACACATTTTAAGTAAGGTAAGCTGTTTTTTATTGAAATCCTTTCATTTTCGTAGGTTTTCCCATACAAATCCTTATATTTTGAATGTTACGCAACAATGCCGATGCTCGCCGATGCTCATATTTCGAGCTTGGGCTACCTGTGATAGAAATTCAATTTTTTAAGCGAGGACCAGCTTACAAAAAAGAAGGACCGGATCCTAATAAAGGAACTAATCAGCAATAAGTGTATAGGACAAAAAAAGCATGGCTGATTTTGCAGTCGGGAATATATAATCTTGGTTATAAAAAAGATTATATATTCCCGACTGTAAAATCAGCTTTTTTTGTCTCAAGCTTATAGGACTGTAAAGAACGATTGCCGTTGCCTTGTCCCTGGGCCTCATTATTCTGTGTATCCAATTCCTTTTGGGTCACGTGGTCCAAGCGAGGTTTGTCTCGGACACGTCACCGGAATGCCTTGACCGAGAAGACCTGGGAAGACGCCGTACTGGGACTAGGCATGGTACTGTCTAAACTTTTTACAAATCAATACTTAGGCCATTTTCACGATGGCGTCAAGAGGCAAAGAGTTCCATAATTTTGGAGCACAGACTGAGAACGCACGATCAGGAAGTTACAGCAAGTAGATTTTACGAGGACGACCTAAGGTTCCGTGTCGGAGAGTAAATAGTTAATAGGTCTTGTATGTAAAGAGGTGCTAAGTGATGTAGAGCTTTATGGGTGAAAAGCAGAATTTTAAAGTGCGTTCGTTAACTGGGAGCCAGTGACGTTCTCGTAGTATCGGGGTGATGTAGTCATATTTTCTCCCTTTCATGATAAGTCGTGCAGCACAGTTTTGGAATCTTTGAAGTTTTTGGGTAGCCCGCATAATAATGAATTACAATTATCAAGTCTACACCTGACATGCACAAGTATATTTCCGATATCGGAAAACCGTTCAATAAATCGACATCTATCGTTAATTCAAATTTAAATGTTATCGATTTTATCAATCAATCGATAGAAATCGATACTCACAACCATCGCTGCCCTTTTAAGGTATTGAATTTATCACCGATTTTTCAGTTTTATCGTTTTCATTAAGGACCGTTTATTGTTGACACTTGTAAATGCAAATACCGGTTCTTCCGAGACAGGTTTAAAAAAGAAGCTGTGTTTTTGCCGATGCGTTTAATAAGGGGCTTACATCTGTTTTATCTGGGCGTCTTAAGACCTTCTCACTCGCTCATAGCCCGGAATTGTACGTCCAATCATAGTACTACCGTCGTACAACTTGAATAGTTTCTAAGTAAAATGTAAGAAGAAGTTGTTACGTTTTGTTTCTCTGCTGAATCATGTTAAGTACAATACTGATCATGTTACGTATTTGTTCAATATTTGTGAAATAAATCTTTTAATTTATCCCACGAAAGTAATTTTTTGTCAGACTGGTCTTCGGGAAGTTCTGATGCTTCGCTGCCCTTATACGTGGAAACGACGTAAGTCAGGTGAATGTGACAAATGTGAATATAAATAGGCAGGGAAATAAAATTAATCCGAAGTAAACTAGCGAAAAAATATTAGATATAAACAGATTGAAATAATGGTAAATATGCCTTTTCATAAACATAAAACAACAAAAAGGTCAAAAAAAGAAGTTAGAGAAGAAATGAAAAACTGAAGGAACAAGAGTCCTCATAGCAGGATAATAGGTACCTTACGAAATCACGACGACGACGGCAACGGGAACGTCAAAAAACAATAGGTTTAATGAGCAAAACAACAGCTCTGCACGTGCATCACGCTTTTTTGTACATTTCTTTGCCTTCACTGCACAACTACGACGTGAAATGACCAAAATTTGAGTTTACTTGGAAACGGGAACGGCAAGGCGATAAATTCTACCATCTCTCTCCGAACTTGAGCGCGTTCCCCTCTCTTCATCAGCTCCAGCCAAAATCCCCTTCTTTTACGTAACAGGGCGAATTGGGATAATCGCGAAAAAGTTTAAAATAATGCGAAGTCTGTCTTTCAGCGACGTTTTCATGGACGTTGCCGTTGTTGGATCGTGAGGTCCCTATTGATTGATGGTCACCGCCGCCGCCTAGTTAGCTCATTGGGACAGTAAGCGCCGGTCTGCTGAGCGGAAGGCCGTAAGTTCAAACCCCGGCCGGACCAACACTCAGGGTCTTTAAATAGCTGAAAAGAAAGTGCTGCCTTTTTAATATCATTTGCAAACGGTTAGACTTTCTATTCCCCTCGGATAAGGACGATAAACCGTAGGACCCATTTCACAAGCCCTTGCACATGTAATAAATCTGTGGGACGTTAAAGAACCTACACACTCTTCGTAAAGAGTAGGGCACGTAGTGCCCGGTGTAGTGGTCTATCTCACTTTCACACTCTTGTAAGGGAGGCATCATTACTCATTCCTTCATAACTTGTAAACTGCCCTTTAAGCAGTCTGGCAAAGTACCCCAACCAGTGTTGTAAATTATCCCTGAAAAGCCCTGTGGGGAGTGGATAATAAAATATTTACAATTTACAATAATTTCACCCTCCCAGTTACTACCTTCAAGAGAAACTGAAAAAAGTTCGAGTTATCGGCAGTTCGAAGCAAAGGAGGAGGAGTTTCGTTCTAATTAGAACGGGATTAGCGAGGGCGCGAGTTTATTCAGTAATCGATCCCAACTGCACCTATCTGCTACACAGCCGTTTTTAGTGTCGTCACGCAACGCTCCTCCCCGCATATCGAACCACATTCCTTACCTGCGGTTAGCCGATTAGAATTTAGCTTTCATTTTTTGGAAAGTGTTCGCGCCACGTTTGCGGTAAGGTGACTGCTCCAATCACAGCTTTACTTTTATCGGTGCCACATGTGTAAATGACAGGACAAGCAAGATCAAAATCAAATCCCTTATGTTACTCGTATGTACCTGTATGTATCCGTGTGTTACTCGTATACGGTTACCCCGTTATGTACCCTCGTGGTGTTTTAGTCAACATTAAGTGCCACGTGACACTCCATCTTAGGAAATGAGAGGATGAGAAGAAAAGTACCATGCACAATCCGCTTTGTGATGTACAAATCTAACGGGCCGCGTGGTAAAAAAAAAGAAGACGAAGAAGCGCAGAAGCAGAAAAGAAATTCCGGGAAAGTTCTCATAAAGCTGGACATAGAAATTAAGCGGGTCAAAGCGATGGAGCCTCTTCTGTTATCCAGCGTGTCATAAATCCGGTTGAACAGAGGCTATTGATATACATCTTCCATTTCCATCTCATCCACTACTACCCCTAGATACTTAACAGATGGAACACGATTTATTTGTCCTTCATCAGTAAAAAAACTAAAAGTCATTAAAGTTGTTCCTCCAAGTATTGAGCATGGTCTTGTATTGCTGGAAACTTTAATAAGGGATGGTGGGGGGATCACAAGCACAAGACCATAGCAAACAGGCCAGTCGAGCCAAAATAAGGTACAGTGTCTCAACTAGTTTTGCAAGTGGTTGTAACTTTGTTGTATTAGTTTTCTTTTCTTTTTTTGTGAAAATAAATAGTTAAGTGTTGTGAACAAGGATTAGCTTGAGAATCACGTTTGTAACGTGGTGCGAACACTCAACAGATTCCCCCCTAAGCTGATTAGTTGCTTTTCAATAACTGAGCCAATCCTCGCTCGTTGATTGGTCGAGAGCTATGGTCTATGAGAGCATAGACCATAAAAATCACGTAACATGTCACGCGGTGTCGATTGTTTTGTTTTTGGTTTTTCGTAAAAAAAAATGTTATTGTGAAAAAAAACAAAACAAACAAATCGACCACAATTTTCCATGGTGTACACTCTTATAGACCATAGAAATGACGCCATAAAATGTTCAAAACTTTGCAGTGAAAGCATTCACATCATTGTATAAAAGAGTGTAGACCATGGAAAATTGTGGTGATTTGTTAATTAGAAATTAGCTTATGAAACGACAGTAAAGAATAGACTTATGTAAAGCTACGGGAAATTTTTTGCCCAAACAATTCTCGCAAGTTTTCCAAATTGTTACGAAACATACAGTCGAAAAGAAACAACGGCCATACGATGCAACAACATAGGCCGTGCTGGCATATGAAGGTGGCTCAATACTTAACAGTTTTTCAGGGTCAAATACCAGGTGTCTGTAAAAATGAGGAAACGGACGGCGGATGTCAAACGGCGGAAAATAGTAAATAAATGAAATAAGACAAATAAATAAAAAAAAACAGTATTCAAAACTATTCAAAATATAAATATCAGTTATGACATCTCTGGATCGTCGGAGAGAAGATAAAGAGAGTTGGCAGCAGTTATGAAGTTTGCTCGCATGTCACTTCCAGAGCGTGGCTGGGAAGAAAAGATGTGTAGTTTCTGTCGTTTTAGTTTGCGAAATTCTTTCCGGCTGTATTAAGGTCCGTGTCGAAGAGGTGAGTTCGTTTTTGCGGTATCTGTATTTTATTATGTTTGCTGTTTTCTGCAGGTATTCTCCACTGCTTTAGATCTCTTCTGGGTCAACTGACTCCGATTATAGAACAAACACACAAACAAAACTTTAAAAGGTGGAAGAGCGGGTTTGGCCTCTCGTCTAGATTCAAGCCTTTTTGAAAAGGGGTGAGAGGAGAAAGCTTTAAGCAATACCCTTATAATAAGCCGTATAGGTATGTGCCGCCCCAAAGGGTGGGGTTTTTGCGCCGTTTTTGTCTGAAAACTGGTCTAGACTTTGCCCAGTTTGGTCTGGAATCGACTATGGTTTCGAGGAAACTGCGGGTCTGCCGGAGTGTATGAAAGTATTTATCCGTTCAATTCCAAGCGAATAAAAAAGAAAGAGAAATATACCAATTAGGAAAGGATTTTAAGAAATCTTTTTGTTGCCGTTCTACTCTCTTAAGTAATGATGATAATGATGACATAATTTATTAGAGGCCAGGTCTGAAAACGAGTGTAAAAATGACTTTTTTTTGGCCTGAGATAGGGTCAAGATTTGGAGACCCAGGCGGCACACCCTCATCAAGAAGTCCCAGCAGAATCTCCCAGTGCAAAAAGACAAAATAACTTTAGTTAGCTTAACTTAAGGGATTGTTTAAGTCTCAGCTTTCAGAGATATACATTTAATTTATTTATATTAGTTATGTTGCTTATATTTTCATTTAATTTCAAAGACTTGGGCTACTTCAATCGAGCCACGATGCGAACGATAGAGTTCTCCTCGCCTTTCGCGACCGCTCGCGGGCCTCACGCTTCGAGTTTGTGTCTCCAAACTAGCTAGTCAATCTGCGGACTAATACATCACGCACAACAGTTATAAAATTATAGAATGATTTACTTCAACCCTTCACTTGTTAATCTGTAATAATTTTTGTCGTTAGAAATATGGTAAAAAAGCAAAATCTTAAAATTTGGCCGTTATCGAACTAGTCGACCACTTCTTCGTTTTCAGACCCACTGCTTATGCTATCTGCCATACACTGTTCTACGAGCGGAGATTATTCTAGAAAGATATGTCGACGTTTATACTAATCAATTCACGACTAGAAAGAGCCCATTTCAGTTAGTGCAGTGCAGTACAGTTACACCGGCCGGGCCAAAACCGCCATGTTGATACAGTGCTCAACAACAAAATACTATAAATATGTAAAAAAAATTTTAAATTATAGTGCTTTATTATCAACAGTACGCCTATAGACACATGTGTTTACAACGATAACAAAGATTTTCGTGCAATAATTACAGAGGTGTATATTTGCAAAATTTATAAGACTATTAAACAAGGTTATATTTAACGCGGCTATCTCTTTCGCGGAAGCGATCATATACGTATTTAGCCACAATTTTTTGCGTTTTCTCTCTTTGCTTCATACGTATCAACGATGCAAAGGCAGAGCTTGGAGTCATAGAGTCAAGAATAAGATTTAGTTTCCTTTTTTAGCGTATTGAACAGTTCTCTCCTAGGATCCCTATAGGCTATGCAATTCATCAAAAAATGCTCCTCGTCTTCTAATCCAGTTTTACATAATGGACAGATTCTTTGGTCTGGTGGTTGATAGGGTTTAACGTATCGACCAGTTTCAATTGCTAGTTTGCGGTTGCTTAATCTTAGTTTTGTGATTGCTACTCTATGACTGATGTTTCTTACATTTGTGAGGTAATGTTCGTAGTCGTGGGTAAGTTTAAATTTCCTAAAAGTAAGTCAACAAATGATACCCTTCCCAAATAACCAGAAACTCATGACGTGTTAGGCAACCACTGTCTCGAGAGAATTTAACTGGATTATTACGCCGATTCAGGATTTTTGTTTCAGATTAAAATGGAAAATATTTATCTCAAAACAATAAAAAAACATGGAAACGTCTTTAAAACCTGCCTTTGCCCAAATTTTCTCTTCCTGCCCAAACAATCTGAGTTGCCCAAATTTGGGGGGGGAGCTGCAGCCCCTCTCGTCCGCCCCCCCCCCCCTCCCCACGGCCCGTACGCCTGTGTACGTTCCTGTCAATGAATCATCACAACATTAACACACTTCAATTAACTGCTAGTAGGTGCTAATACCTAACATATATCGCTCTGTGTTTCTTATTTTCACAGATTTCTATTCCGCGACTGAAGGGAGTGCTACAGGCGTTGAAGTTATATAGACGCTATGGACTTATTAATCACTTGTTTCCCTAACTGATTGAATATACAGGAGCAAAACTGGTGCAAATGCCGTGAGCTCAGTTAACCGAGCTATATGTCAACGATGTGGGGATTGGGAATTAGCAATTACTGTCACTTAATGAAAGAGTATTATAAAATAAACAGTGCAACAGAATAAAACTGTATTGTCATTGTGTTTCTTGTATGGGGATCGGCATGAGAATGTGAGCTCTGTGAAATCCACTTTTCTGCCCCATACTGTACTTTGACAAGAATGGTTTTAAGGTGAAATAAAACTTTTACGCATTTCGACCAGCTCCAACAGGAACATATTGCAAATCCTTTGCCACTTGCCATCCAATTTCGTTTTTAATTTTGTCATGCTTGTCAATCCCACTTTCCTTTAGTTTCACCTCACGTTTTCTCCTCAGGTATGCGAGGAAATCATTTTCCGTTCTGACTAAGTTTTCACAGAGACGCTTTGAATTTTGATCAAGGTCATTTCTAACTGAATAGCCCTTTACAAATTTGTTTTGATAAGCTCTTTGGATTCGAGTACCATTGATCAAGCATAATTGCTGTATTTCCTGTTTTCTCCGACGAAGAGAACTCAGTTCCTCATAAAAGCTTGGTCCTTCTTTCTTTACTCTTCTCCAAAACGTTGCGTTAAAATAATCGAATAACAAAACGTCTGCTTTATTCCACCGCCCTATATTCTCTTTAACTCTTGCACTTAAAAGAGTAGCTTTTTCCTTGTCTTGTCGCTCATTGAGCTTTACGTACAAAATGTCCTCTATCTTCCAACATAGCAATCTCTTCATTAATAGCAGCGACTCGTCAAAGTAGTCCATAATCATGACAAGATCAAATTCCTTGTCTAGGAACTGAATGTACTCTTTAACAGCTGTGAGATTTTGGAAATACTCAAAACTAAATCCCAAATCAAACATCATCGGATTTCGTGCCAAATACATCATCATATCCTTACGAGAATGGTTATAAGATTGTATTGGTTTATCTAGAAATTTTTCCAAGGAGTCGACCGCAACTCCCAAACCAAACGATTTTCCCAGTTGAGCAAAGTTGAAAACAGACTCATAGTTGTCTACAGGGTTTCTGAGAATTGTAACGTACTTGCTAGTTTTTCGTGGGAAAAGCCAGTTCATTGGTTCCTTGTTAAATCTTGCATGACTGCAGAGTATATCAGGAGCTTTGCCAAACACACGGAGCGGGTGGAAAATGTGAAATTTCTCAGGCCAGCCAAGAATGGTGTCAGCCCCCAGAGCAAATGTAAGATTCCTGGCGTCTCCATAACGAAAGAAGATGTTAGCTGTGGTGCTTGATCCAGTTTTGTGTGTTTTAAGAAACAGAATCCGTTTTTGTGGGAAACATTCAGCTTCGTTTACAGCCGCCGACGAAAGATCAGTTGTGTTAACGTATTTGCTCCTGGTAAGAAAAAGAAGGAAACAAAATTACTGGACCATGGGTAGGCTGCAAAACAGTTGTTTTTTTTGCTTTTTTTTTCTCTCAAAATCGGTTCAGACCTTTTGAATACGCAAAAATACGCACTGCTTTGCAGTCTAGACCATGGGTTGGTCTGAGTGCGTAGGTAGTGTCCGAATACACCGAAATATCAGTCGAGCTATCGGTGGACACTCCAGCGTGCTTCCCTATCGGGACTATCAGGGACACTCAAGACCTTTCATTGGTCAAAAATCTGTTCTATAAGGAGCAAAGATTGCCTAAAAATTTCTAAAGCTCGAGAAAGGTTATTAATAAATAAAAAAACTTTCTGAATAACTCCTCCATTAGTCTAAGATGTTCGCAGTTTTTCTTCCTTTTGGAGGTTTTGTTTTTAAATTTCAGTGCCAAGATATTACGATTATTGTTGTAAAAGGTCTCCCTGGAAAATTTCGGTCTAGAGGCAAAACGTCCCCTAGTATTTTCTAATGAAAGATAAGGCTATTCCCCCGGTATTCCATGTCCTAGAACTTTCAACGGGACCAATCGTGGAAGCCTGAACAGTTCCGGATGAGACAAAAGAGGAAACCTGGAACTTTCGAGACGATCAAAATTGTTACAAGACATCCAAACAGATAAATACATTTCAGGGTAGCTTCAAATTAACCAAACAGGTTTCTAAAGCATAGATAAAACCATGTGAGACACTCGGCAACACCTGTGACGAATCGGGAAATACTCGGTCATTCGGTTCCTCTTGGCCTATGGGCCGAGTATCCACCTATGACACGGATATTGCTGGTTTTCAGTGTCACGTCATTCAAAATAGATGAAAATAAAAATCAAAACCATTCGACAGATAAAGTCCAGAATCTTGGAAATGAAAGGAAGTAATTATACAAAGACCATTGCCACGATTTGGGTCGAAGGAATAATTCGTACACGAGATATCCGAAGAAATGTTTTACCCAAATTTATAGAGATTTGTATGGAGACGCCATGCTGGAGCTCATCCGGATGAGCTCCAACATGGCGGACGGAAACCAACAGAAACATCTGTTACCGAGTTTTGCTACAAAAGCGTGAATTTATTCTTCGAGAAACTCATAAACATTAAAGTAATACTTTTTCTAATACATGAACTGTTTAGATAGCCAAATCTCCTAAAATAAGTCATTTTTTTAACCTACATGACAGCCAGCTTGGCCGTCATGTAAATGCCGCGTCACGCAAAAGCTTAGAAATTCAAGCGTACTCTATCACAAAACCAAGAATCCTTTTGAAGCGAAAATTTGTATGAAAGTTAGTTTTCAACTGTTCTAATGCATCGTGAAAGTAAAATCTCGGTAGGATCGATAGTTTTTAGTTTGCATTTTGGTGACGTCATGTGAAAGCCAACAATACGCCGTTTGTCACCGCCAGTAATCTCTACAGAACACAAATCACTAAAAATGCCTAAATCACTCACATTTTTGGCACAAATCGGCATAAAAATAGGCGTCATATTTTTTCTACCCTTACTCACATATTGCATGACTAAGGACAGAACACGCAAACGCAAACAAAATATTGCAGTCGTCACGCAGAGTTCTCTTCACCTAGCTTCACCTCGCATACAAAAATAGGACATGAAAGCCTTTGGGGTCGTCAGCTGGTCGTTCTATATTGGGAATTCCGTTGAAGTTGGGTTTGATTTAGTCCCTTGATTTTGGGTTCAGTGTCCCTCAAAGACGTTCGCAAAATGTTTTTAAGCGGGCTTATTGACCCTGGATTTTTCACTCACACACTACGGGGAAATCATTAACTGATGGGACCCGTTGGAATTATGTATTG
This sequence comes from Porites divaricata, assembly GCA_038088405.1. Classification (NCBI taxonomy): domain Eukaryota; kingdom Metazoa; phylum Cnidaria; class Anthozoa; order Scleractinia; family Poritidae; genus Porites; species Porites divaricata. The sequence goes on along the minus strand of JBBMOI010000013.1, from coordinate 4,482,315 downwards.
TGCGCTCTCACTGAAAATGGTGAATAAGATCAGATATTGAGATTTTATAAGAAGTTTTCTTTTTACTGACTCGAGCGGGACATCTCATATCATTCATGACTATCTAATCGAAAGGAATTATTCAGACAGACAATAGTGCCATTTATACGAGAAAAAATAAGACGCGTCTTAAATAAGACGTGAACTTTCCGTATAAACGGCACATTTCGTCTAAAATAAGACGCGACTTAGCTAAGTCGCGTCTTATTGTAGACTAAAGTGCCGTTTATACGGAAAGTTCACGTCTTATTTAAGACGCGTCTTATGTAAGACGCGTCTTATTTTTTCTCGTATAAATGGCCCTATTGTCACAATCGACCTTTCAGGAGTGTCAACAGTGCATCGTCATATTATTCAGCGATAAGGATAAATGAAACTGTTAGAAAGGTGAGACTAAGAACTAATAATTCGCTGTTTTCTCCTTGCCTGAGAAGACGCGTGAAAATCCAACAAAGTGCCCGCGATCTTCTCATATTATAAGCTATTCTCGAAATATGCTATTCTCGAAATATGTTACAACAAAATGTTAAATCCAGTACTTACTTTAAATGATATGTCGTCCTCCGACGGGATCCAAACAGTTCATGATTATTGACAAAGTATACGTAAATAAGACAGGCTGAACAAAGAAATATTAACAGACAAGAAATGCGACCGAGAAAACTGCGATGAAAACTTCCCATGCTTGATGTAAATTCCTAGACTTCCGCATTTGTTGTCATTGGCGGCCACGTAGCACGTGAAAACAGCAGGTGGTAACGTTGCGCATGCGTCATGCTTGCTTGAAAGCACTCGTTGACGGGAAATCGTAATGGCCGAAAGCTGTTCTGAAGCACTTTCAAGGGAGATTTTTTGGCATACCCAATCAACAGCAGACATGTCTTATAGAATGGATACTTTGGTTAAGCCATGTTGAAGTGTCATGTATGAGAGAAGGACCATTTAGCCGGATAATTTTCATCCATTTGGCTCCTCTGATGAAGCAGATAAAGCGTTCACGAGGTCGTTTGTTGTCATATGTTGATTTGTTGACATTCAAGCGGTTACGGATTTCTGGGTTATCGTCCATGATCTGCAGAGCTGCGTAGCATTTAGGTAAGATATACCCTTTGATTTACTTTGTGAAACGTGGAGCAGCATCATCGCATGTTATGTGTTAAAATTATAGCAGCCTGAATTCAACGTAATTTATGTGACCCCGTATTTCTGTAGTATTTGACCCTGTCCGTACAGCGAGATCCAGTGATATATCCCACACAAACGACTAAACAGGTAAAACTTCTCTTTCGGTCACTCCGTATTTTCACTTTTAATGGTTAATTCAAAGGGGGGAAGTTCGAGTATTTTGATACTATTTAGCGGCATGAAATCAACAAGCAAATTTCCTACTCTTACAAGTAAGGCCGTAGTCGGATGTTTCCTTCCATTTTCGAAAATTTGCTTTTCTGGTTTACATTGGTGCTCTATGGCGGTTACTTATTCTCAGAGATTAAGAGATCGAGGCGGTGGATTGTGAAATATTATTTGCTAAAACTTCGTTAAAGATAGAAAAATTTTTCTTGTCCTTTTCAACCTTGTTTTCAGATTTTTGGTGAACATGTAAAAGTATATCCCAACAAAACCTTCTTGTAAAAGCATTGTTTGGGAACACTCTTTCATTCTTGAATGTTTGATTTTGCATCCAAGGGGGGGAACTCTGATGAATTTGCGTTTTAATAATCATGCATTGCAAGCTGTCAGATTCATTGTCAAGAACCCTCACTATTTGGAAGATGATTTTATTCTGATAATTATTCTATGATGATTTGTTTATACCGTCATACAAAATTGGCGCCAAAAAGAATTTTAATGTTATGCTTAAAATGTTTACATAATGTCTTGAAACATAACTGAAATCAATATAAATATGAAAATACAAATATGTGCATTCTTTTCCCTGCCCTACTATAAAAAAATGATAATTGTGATTTACTGGTAATGCATTTTCACATGACCATTACGATATTACTCCCACTTTGACACTAGCACAAGTTTAAGCACAAAACAATTCTTGCCCTTGTTCAGCATTGCACTTGCTGGACTGCCATTCCTGTTTGAAGTGCAGAAAACACTGGACATAAAATCCCTGAATTTGATTCCTTGCATTGGCATCCACATAAGAATTAGCTTCATCATATACAATGTATTTGTATGCTTACAAAAATAATAAATGTTATTATTCCTTTTTTATCCAAAAGAGGTCTTTCCTGGAATATAAATTCATATCCATGACACTTTAGAAATCCTGAAAATCTAAAGGGGTTCGTTAGTTGTTGGCAACAACAAAATGCCATAGGGGTAACTGTTCACTCTCCGATAGAAATAATTCTTTTGATACTCTGGGTCTCATATATTCAGTGTTTAGTTGTGCACATGAATTTAGGAGCACTTGGCTTGCCAGTGTTAGTTTGGCTGTGTATACACAGTAGTAGTGTATATAGTCATCTATCATAGGCTGCACAAGTTGCAATAATTTTATATAAATTTGCCCCTAAACAAGCCCATTGATGCTCCTGGTGTTGCAAGATGACAAGTTATGAAAAATTTCATTTGCCTTTTGCCTGTTGCAGGAGCTCCCTATGAGATGCTCAGCACTAAACCTTGTTGATTCAGGTGATAGTCCTTGAGGACAACTGCATTGTCACATTCAAACCAGTTGCACTTTTCACTCAAGGTTAGCAGAGCTGGTACAAAATGGCGACTATCTGTTTTTTATTTAACCCTATGCTGTCTGCAGAATGTGAAGGGTCTGCCACTCCATCCTGAACTGCATCAAATGGCCTTGGTACTCCAGAATACACACAGACAAGCTTTAATTTCATTGAGTCATACATTGGCTCACTTGAAGCTACCATAAACTCAGATTTTATAAATATCAGTCTTTAAGATTCTTAAGTTCTCCTCATGTTTAAATTAAATGAAAAGGAAAAGTTAGAGCTCATTTTCAATTTTTTAGTCTTCAAATCATAAGAACTTGGCCCCAAATAGATATATGGGCAAGTCAAGGGAGCTAAGCCTTGTTAGTAATTTATTAAAGAATTAACACATGTGTGGTAGAAAATACCAACGACAAAATTTATGAAAGCAAAAATGAGTGCAAGCATGGAATTACCAGAAGCAGAAAATTCACTTCAATATCTCAGAGAGAAAATGCAGTTTTAGGTATGACTGTGATCTTTACTATTTTAAGTATTTTCACTGTTGTGTGCATATTTGCAATTTTCTAGTATGTAGAAGTGTGGGGAGTAAAGGGAAGGATTTTTCATGGTTAGGGTTTCCTCAATAAAACACATCTGTAATATGAAACATCCTGTACCACTCTCCTGTTTTGACTCATCTAATTCTTTGTTTTAGAAGTGTAAGGGGCATCTTGGAGTCAAGAGCCTCCATATTACAAAATCTGCTTACACCCCTGAATAAGTTAAGGTGTCACATACATTTAATAGATGTTATTTCCAGAGTTTAGGTCTTTAGTTTTATATCATCTAGTCAAAAATGGAAACACAATTTTATAGCCCTGGGTGGGATATCTTTGAAATTTTATTGGTCGCAGAATTAAGGGCACTGCACCTGGTCTGGACACCGGTGGTTAGGATGGGGTATCTCTGAAAAGTAATCACTGGCAGAATCACTGCACTAAGGTTGCACATCTCTGAGCAACAGGGCGTTCCTGAACCATAACTGACGTGAAATCGTATTATTGCAAGGAGATTGTCGCAAGAACTGCAATTATGACTATTATAAACAGGAAAACAAACTAGCATTAAGAATTTTTTTTCATAGCGTTTTATTCAAATCTTAAACGTCGGACGTTTTGTACTCGGTCACAACTTACATGAAGAGATTTTTTCCCAGTTATGTAGTGTTTTAATAGAGGAGTTTTGCAGCTGTTACACAGAACCCCATCGAAGCTTGACGTATCCGCGCGCAAGCCAAAACACGAAACAATAATCACTCATGGACCACAAACCGCGCAAAATTGTGAATGATCCGTGACTTATTAGCCTTGAGACCAATCTGGCAATTTACACAGAAGACTTTGTCTTATCTGCACTCCACAAAGATAGAACAGATGACTAAGACGATGGTAATTTTGAAAACAGGCGCCATTTTTCTTTGCTGCATTCGCTGCGATCCAATACCACGACAAACTTCCGTCCAGCGGCTCGCGCATACTCGCAACGTTACCACCTGCTGTTGCACGTGAAGGGTGCTGACAAACGCAAGGGAATTAAAAAATTGCGAAACAGATTTTCCTCTCGGCATCCCCTCCTCATTGCCTATGAAATGTGGTTAACCGTAGACCGTCAAAAGACCAAAAATCTAACCGTCAACAGTCAGAATGTTGATTTTTTTAGCTGTCAACCGACAAGGAAAAGATTAAGAACAGGAGTCTTTTTTTGCATGAGCATGTGCGACCGCTGACTTGACAAAGAGCACGCGACCAGTGACAGCGACCGTGGTGCATAGTCATAGGTGCCAAATTGTTCACTTTGAAAGCTTGCTTGACATTGAAATGGTAGCAGGAACTTAGGAAAGACCTTCGTTGTACAAGATAAGTAAAGATCTGGTGATTTAAAGTGGAGACTGATGCGCTGAACGAGGTGAAAGAGCAAGTTTCTCAAGGATGCCTGACACGAACATGGCTGCTTGTTATTGTTTGGCGCTCGACTCGTGTCTTGATTCCCGTTCAAGAACCGCAAAGTTTGGCATAGAATGTATTGCTGATGCGTAGTTATTAAGCAAAATGTTCTTTATTAAGTGTTTGTCTATAAATCGGATGTAAATTAGTTTCTCGATACCGTAGAGGATTTCTGTCAATAATTTGTTCATAGCTGATTTAGCCATATTTCGGGAGTGGATTTAAAATAACGATCAGCGGGCGACTACCACGCTGTTATCAGTTGGAATAGAAAGTTGTTCCCTTAAGTATTTTAGCGATACAAATTTTGTTTATCGGAAAATTGTAGAACTTCTTGTTTCTGCGTGGACTAACACTGTAACGCATTATTAACAGGAATATTCATTTAGCCAGAACTTAAGTGCTGTAAAAACGGCATCACATGTTTACTGTACTTCTTGGGAAACTTAACCGTTTGTTTCATCGAAATCGGTCACAAGATTCGACTTTAATTTCGGTCCTATTGAATACAATTTTGACTGTGTCTCATTGATATTCATTTTTTTTTATTTTTCGAGACATACAGAGTGACTATACGGTGGCTCGTAGGGACAAAACACGTGCCAGAATCCCAAAACACTTCCCAGAATCCCAAAACACGTCCCAGAATCCAAAACACGTCCCAGAATCCCAAAACACGTGCCAGAATCCAAAACACATCCCAGAATCCAAAGCACGTCCCAGAAATACACTTTATATAGTTCATCGCCCATAGCACGTATTTAGGGGGGCTTTTCTTTGAGTTAATTTCGTCGTCTACAACCTTTATAAAATGTGCCAAGCATTTCTATAATCATGCAGGTAAGCTACTTTTTCCGAAACTTTGTTACCGCCTCCGTTTTTAATTTTTCAGTTTATATTAATTCAATAACCTTGCAAATTCTCAGTCACTTGAATTGTTTATTGAGGGTCCACAATAGGGGTTCTCAAATCCCGCTTTCCCGCCTTTTTTTCTTCTCAATCCCGCCATCCCGCCCCTTTTTACGCCCGGATCCCGATCCCGCCCCATTTTTTTACGAGATTTTTTATTGACATTTTTTGCGCTTGATCATTGAAATAGGCGTTATGACTTACCTTCTAACAATTGTCAGTTTTGTTGGTCCAGGTTCTCAACATCACAATTAGCGGCCATAACTTTATTTTCTGTTTTCCTTAATTATTTTTTCGTCCTCGCATTGGTACATGTTTACCTCGATACTTTAAGTCCAGTATTTTTGGAATTTAAACAGGTAGATTGATGTTATCTGTCTGTCTTACGAAGATTCGACTGCTTTGCTGCTAATTTTTTCGAGATACCGGGAGTCGATTGTATGTTGCGAAAGGCGAGAGGCTGAAATCAGGAATGAAATAAAAACAAAAAACTTAGGCTTAACGATCCTTAACTTGCCGTCAATATTGACAATAATTGACGAGTTTGTCTAATGGTCGTGGGTCGTGGGTACAAGTCGTGGGTTGTGGGTGTGGGTGTGGGTAATGTTTAAAAACTAATTTTAATCGTAATTAATAATTAACAATGCTACTACTTTTTTAAAAAAATATAAATAATTTAATTACAATATTACAAGTTTTTTTTTATTTTTTTTTACTACTCGATAACTAATAACATAACGAAACGAACATAACACAATGGGTGCGTTCGATTGGGAAATCCGGATTTAGATTTTCAAAATCCGGATTTCGGATTTCCAATCGAACGCGAAATCCGAAAACGGATTTCAACGCTGAGATATCTGTTTTTGGATTTTCATTTTTACCGTTCGATTGGGAAATCCGAAAAAGGATTTGAAAAACTGTTCTTAAGAACAGGGATGTTACTAAACCGGGAACGGGGAGCGGGGAGCGGGGAACGGGGAACGGAAGTAAAATAACCAGTAGTCAGCGGTAACCTCCATAAAATCCAATATGGCCGATGATCCTCCCGATGATCGGTGAAAGAGAACCGTCGAAACAAACTTAAATAACGTCGCTATTTTACTTGAACTAATTATGCTCATGAGGTGCTTGAAAGAATACGGAGGTAATGACATTTTTCACCTTTTTACGTTGCGTTTTACTGAACAATTATCCTTGGGAAACAAAATATGCTCCAATAGCAGTTGAGAGAAGCCAATCGGGACAAAAACTCTCAAAGCACATGTACAGCCTTATTTGGAACTCAAGTGAAGCTATATTGAGTCTAGCCCACAAAGCAATGAACTACTTTTCCATGATAGATAACATACATCGAAGTAGCCAGGTAGCTTGCGTGCAGACTTCTCCTATTTCCTTTGATAGAGATGTCTGTTTTGAAAAATGTTATTGACCATGTCATCACATAATTACTAAGACTACTTTAACAGTCTGGTTCTGTTTTTAATATTATTAGATCTACTACACTGCATGCCACTAGATACGCGAACGATTTTCACCTTCCTTTTTGTAGAACAAACCTTCGTAAATTTTCTGTTAGTTTCCAAGGACCTACTTATTATAACTCTTTAGAAGATGATATTAAAGAATCTATTTCTCTCCACTCATTCAAAACGAAATTGAAGAAAACATTTTATGTGAATTATTAGTTATAAATCTTGTAGTAAATAGTTACCTTTCTTCACATGTCTGATATTATTTTTATACTTATTGTTACATGTACCATACTTTATATTTTGTCAACTCAGTCTATGTAATTAGTTAATTTATACTTACCTTCATTGTATTTTACTTTCGATCCTGGCCTTACTGTTACTGTTAATTTAATTTTACTCTGAGGGAGCCCAATGTCTATAAGCCTCATGGTTTCTTTTTGGGCTTCCTCGCCACTTCCATTTGCTTTTGTCTAACTGTCTTGTTTTATCGTTATTTATATTTTGTGGTAAATCAAATAAAGTGATTAAAGTGAGTAAGCATTCACGATATTGAAGTGTTTCACTGATCCATGAAAATAAAATAATATCATTTTATTATTCTGTGATGAAACAATTTGTTTCAGGTCAGTTTGCCCAGTATAGACCAGTATAATGACCCTAATGGAACCAAATTCACTCATTTTCCTCACCCTAATCAGTAAACTTCAAAGTCGTACAGTGGCCATTTGTCTTTCTGCAAAATACTCCTGACGACCCTTTCCTGAATCAAAACCATTGGATTGTATTAAATGCAAGATTCTCACTCACTGCAGATCCTCAATTAACCACCCCCCCTTCCACCCCCCCCACCCCCGCTAAGAATGAGATCCCAAACTCTTCCCTTTCTTTTGAAGAAAAATGAAAATCATCTTAAAATAATCAAAGTACCTCTTCATGGGCACAAAATGTTTGCTGCAAATCATACCATACAATATCACTGTATCAAGTACTGTTCTCAGTGCAGGAGGGGGTTACCTTTTTCAGGCTTCAGGTAAATGAAAGGGAAGGGTCTTGTTTTATAGTTGAAGTAAATGAAAGGGACATCTGTCACTTCAGTCAGCTGAAGGATCAAAATGAGATCAGTCACAGACGCACTTTATGGATGTGAGAGACAAGAAAACCTGTTTTAGTGATTTATTCATATTGTAAAGATGGTTTATTTACAGCAATCAAAAAGGGATGCAGCATTCAAAATTAGGTATGTGAAAGGGGTACAATTTGTCACTACAGGGTATACAAAAGGGGTACCTTTTCTGTCTAAAATGGTACATACAAAGGGTAAGGGATTGGTCCCTGGGGCAGAGCCTCTTCGTATAAAACTTCAGTGAGAACCCCCACCCCCCTCCTCCCCTCTGGGTTACTGTTACTGTAGTCTGATTCTTCTCTTTAATTTCTTTGATACTGTGCTTCATTAAATAATTTTTTATTCATTTAAAAGCTTCCATCCCCTTTTTTTAAAATCCCAATATGTTAAAAGAAATTATGCTCCCTGGAGGGGAAATAAAATTAGGGAAAATGGGTAGCAAGATCTGTTGCATTATTTTACATGAAACATTGAGTAAGTGTAATGTGGCCACTATACACATACAGTGAAATGAAGGTATGATCGTCGCAGTGAAACGCAATTTAAGCAATTGCTCAATTTTTTTTTCAGGCTTCTTTACGCAATTGCTTAAATTGCGTTTCACTGCGACGATCATACCTTCATTTCACTTCATTTCCGCAGTTCATATATGATTCATTTCATATATCATTAACACTCTTATACACATACAGTTGCGCGTGTTTACTGAAAAACATATTCGCACTCCAATCTTTTGCCTCCCATCACTTGTGTGAGACCTTGGACTCTTTATTTCCAAAACTACAGACAGCTTGCTTGAAGGCTTATCAACCACCTTCTAATAAGCTGCCAACCTCTGCAACATTGATGATGTGATGCTTGATGGTAGGTGCACTGCAATATTACTGAATTAAGCTGATAAAGCAGCTTGACAATATTAACTGGTTTAAAGTTACTGACATATTCAGTTTTACACTGAGCTTGAAATATTTTTCTCCACAGTGAAAATAACGTTCATTAAAGAGAAGTGGAGCTCCCCTCTGCAAAAACATTAAAGGATTCCCCCTAGAAAAAAAAAGAGGCATCCAGAGGGCTAAACAGAGGAAGTATACTTCCCATGCGTATTTTAACAGCTAGCCTTTAAAAAGTACCTTCCAACCAAAGTACTTCACCATGTACACTTGCAACACTCAATATTGCAGCTCAGTTGCGGTTCACTTTTATCCTAAGTTTGAATTTTAATCTCTTTGTTTTGAACTCATTATTACAAAATTCATATTACCGTACCCCCAAACAAAGGGAAGCAAAATTTCAACCATGGTTATAATAAAATAAAACCACAGCATAGCCATTTGCTCTGAAACAACTGTCATCTTTAAGAGCAAGGTATGGTTGATATTCCTGGCACATTGCATGTTAATATGTTTAAAGTTGCCTTTTATTGAGGTATTAAATAACCTGATCCATCTTATCTTTTCACATAATACAATTTGCACTTACTTCTCATCATAGGTTTGTAAATATAATATTATTATTAGACTTACAGTTTTATCTCCTCGCCAATATGTTTTAATTTGGGCCTGAAAAAAACGCTTCAGCTAGGAAGGAGCTCCACTAGTACTGCCACACTATTACTGTCGAGGAAATACACCTGACTGCTTCGATCTACGTTATCTTTCAGCATGTATTTAAGCCAAAACCCTACGAAACGCGTCAAGCAAAAGTAGTTCATTGCTTTGTGAGTTAGACACCGTATAGATTCGCTTGAGTTCCAAATATGGCTGTGCTTTGAGAGTTTTTGTTTCGACTGTAGCTTCTTTCAAGTGCTGTTGGAGCATATTTTGTTGTTCAGTAAAACGCAAAAAGGTGAAAAATGTCATGACATTATTACCTCCGTATTATTTCAAGCACCTCATGATAAGCATAATTAGTTCATTAGTAAAATAGCGACCACAAGTGTTGTTTCGACGCTCCTCCATCATCGATCTTACCGGGTTCTTGATCGGCCATTTTTTTGGATTTTTATGGAGGATACCGCTGACTACTGGTTATTTTACTTCCGTTCCCCGTTCCCCGTTCCCCGCTCCCCGTTCCTCGTTTTAGTGACAGGGCTTAAAAACGGCTGGACATGCGCATTAAAACTCTGGCGTTCTTCCCGCCATTCGATTTTCAAAATGGCGGACGACGAATGAAAATTCTGCACGTCATTGGGACGGCTATTTGCGACATCTTGCTCGCCCAGGGCCTTCAAATTCTGCGTTACTGAACGTAACGAGGACTGTTGCTTGGATTTGAGCCACGATGGCAGACATCGGAACGGTGTAGTAATTTTAATGAAGCGATCAACGCAACGTCCTCAAAAGCAATATTTCACCTTTTCAGAATTCAGTCAAGGTACAGTTTTGCCGTAATATAAGGTGGTCTCAGCTTGTATAAGGTTTTAAAGTGCATTTTCTTGTAGCTTATTTATTATTGTACAAAATATCAAATATGACTTTTTTTTCGTTCTGATGAAAATTTTTTATCGCTTCTTGTTTGTGGACGTCGTTGACATTGCATATGGAAGGAAAGAAGGCGCACCTCGTGAATAGAGAACATTGTATTTTTCTGTTTTTTATGTCTTTAGCGTCTCCTCTTACGGCTGAATAGTAAGCGAAACGGAAATAGGAGTCCGCCGACAGTTAAAAGATTAGTTCATCTTTACTGTATATTTAAAGTGGGCGTAAAAAGTCTTGTACACACGGCGAACCCACACGGCTGTTAAGCATAATTTTGTTTTGTAAGTGATGGCGTTCGGAAAACTCGAAATTAATAAACTTCATGCGACTTCAATGTGTACCTTGTTGTTTTCATTTTCTGTCACCGTGAGCTACACTCTGCGGCTGGCCGCGTGCGTCTCCCTCCAGTGTTAAAGTTATGACGTTCTTTGAGTTTATAACCAGCCTGTCATCGGCCTATTTTTACTCTTTTTCGTGATGTTTTGTTTTCATGAGAAAAGGCTAGCTTCCGGCCTTTTGGGGACGCGTTTGTATACAACGGTGTAGAGGGACGATTTTGTGGTTTTGTTTGGAAATTTATCTGTTTGCAAAAGTACCATTTGGAGACAACTAAAGACGTCACTAAAGAAAACAAACGAAACTGCTACCCATGAACGTCCACAGAGCAGAGCTCAAAGTATGAAGAACTGAGGCGGAGAAAGGATTGGAATCCTGGAGAAGGAAAGGGACCTTGAAAGAGAAAGAAAAATGATTTACATAACACTTAATAAAGGTGGCCACTTTAGTTTTCGTACACTATAGCAAACAAAACACATGCATGTGTAGTTTGTACCAAGAATGATCAATAATAAATGTAAAATTTACACTGTCCATTACTGATGTATACAAAAAGGCATCCAATCACTGTATCGAGACTCTGTTATGTATAAGTTCACGTGCAACAGGCATTTCTCAGCAAAATTGGTCAAATCCAGAGGAAAAATGAGGACCTTCTGGACAAAATTATAATATTCTAAAAGAGAAAATTGAAAGGTAAACACTTGTAAAAGTCCTGTTAACAGTGCCGAGCAAATATACCAATATTGACTGTAAGTTTATCTCTGTAATACATACGGAATAGTCACAAGTAAAATGAAAATGCCAACAGTTATTGTAAAATTCTCTTCCACAAGAGGACACATTATTTAGCACACTGTTTCTACAATTCCACAAGGCTCTGATCAGACACTACAACAATGGAGGAGAAACTCCATGACCCATTTACGGTGGAACATTTTTGTAACAAGCATGTACCTGCAACTTAACAAGTCATTTCTGATGCAAGATTCATTGATGAAAATCACACCCTTTCAGAGAAAAGAAGAAAGCCACAAAAATCAACGGTTGCAGCAGTAGTCTTGAATAGTTTGAGTTTCTTCCAAAACTAGGTAGTTTACTACAAGAAATGGCCAAATATTTCAATAGAGCCAAGACGTTTTTCTAAAATAGGGCTATATGTAAAAAATGCAAACTGTACATGAAGTACAAAACTACAGCAATTATGTCTTTACTGAGTAATCAGGGCTAAAATAATTTTTTGACTGTTGTCGGTCATGCTGACTGGCCAAAGAAATTTCAGCTCAGTTAAATCTATTGTTTGACAGGTCATGTCCAAAATATTAAAAACAAACAATAATTTTTTAAACCAGGAGCATAATTTTAACATAGTAGCTAAACAAGCAAAAATATAACTAAATTCAAATGCAAATACATTCAAATCCATTTACAATGTAAATGTACTGTTAAAATGACTGGCAAACCAAAAGTTAATCCAAACAAAATGGTCATCTTGGCCAGTGATTGTTTATTTACTGGTGGCTATTTTGAGCCTTGGTGGTAACCATTGAAACTAAACAAGACATTAAACAAGCAGTCATTGAAGCCAAGAGAGTGGTTGGCCAACTACAAGTAATGGCTGGGCAGCTAGACCACTTGGCTGACCAACTCTTAAGACAAGCCAGAAATAATTTTTTAATGTGAAAATAACAATAATTCAATTTATTGAGCAGTACTAATGATCTATCAAAAGACAGAAAAGGACATTAGTAGTGTACATTTAGGTAAAAACTGCAAGACAAGGTACATTGTGTATTACAGAATAATTTTTTTCTTTGGTCTTTTGGATCATTGCGTTCTACTTCTCCTGTTTTGCCTCTCTTTTCGTTATCAACTGCTCCTCTTTATTATGCACAAAGAGACATCTCTTCTCCACTACTGTGTCTTTATTGAACTATGCAAGAGAAAAATTCCCTATATCTGCTGCTCTTCAAAGCCGTGTACTCTTGGACTTTTCTTCTATCTTCTTCATAACTTTCTGTCAAAGCATAAATAAATGTTAATCAGCCATAATAATTTTTAAACAGCTATGCAAATAAAGACCACTGCCTCCATGCCCCATCCCCTCCACATCCTTCCCAAAAGAATTAAATAGATGATTTAAATTCCTTGAATTATTGCCTGTAGCACTGGGCTGCTGTATGGTTTGTGAACTATTGTGATTATTGAACTGGTATGTGGTTATTGGACTATTATTTTTCCAGGACTTATCAAGATAAATGCCATATACAAGACTATAGATGGCCATTCACCTAGAATGGAATGTCATTAGCTTGTGTATGACTGAACTTGTGATGTTGTTGCTGAACTACTTGTCTTCATTGAACTACAACAAAAGTAAGGAATGTTTCTGTGTAGGCACTGCCCAACTGAAATAAGAACAACAGTCCATGCACTCAGTGGTAGAACAATCGACAATACATTTATTGAATGGTCCCTGATCAGTGCACAAGTGCAAGAGGAAGGAAAAATTTGGCTGCACTGGTATTTTTGGCAGCAGAATTTTTTACAAACATCTTCAGTGACGTATGGACAAAGCAGATTGAAAACATAAAACATTCCCAAAGTAAGAAAAAAGTATCAGGTATTGAAAAGATAGATTATAATATTTATGCTGGTATTATTTAAAATCTACAGTTGCTGTATCTGTCCCTCAAGAAATTTCTTGTCAAGTAAACGAAGAACTGAAGTCAAAATAGATTCTGTCTAAATAAACTAGCCAAGCCTTGCAGATAATTTTTTCATTTTCATTACTTTTTCAGCCCTAGGCTACTATTTTCCAGTTTTTCATGCCAATTTAAACCAACATTGCCTTCCCCTTGGCTATGCTTTTCCTGGACATGAGCCTAACCTTTACCTGAAATGTGACATGCCAACCTGTGTGCACAACAGGAGCTTTGAAAACATAATTCGATTGTGCATAACACAAACCAACAATCCACAGACAACAGTTATTTCCGGATTGCGGAAGTAAACTGCCGCACATGTTACCCTTTGTTGGTACAACGGATGAAAGAACTGGCTCAGTCATTAATAAAAAGAAATGTGTTATTGAACAGTGTTTCCCAACTATCTGATCTTGAGACTGATTGTTGCAACAATGAAAATAAAAAAGTCGTTACATAAATTTTGTATGAACTTAATATTTATGGACAATTTGAGTTTTTTAACTTGTAAAAGAGAAAGCAATAACTTGAACAACTTCAATCGGCGCGTGATCATTGGCACAAACATTTAACATAACCTAACCAAAAAAATTATTTCCAGATACCTTGCATAACAATGACGATCATGGCGATGAAGATGATGACGAAGGGGATTTGTTCAACCAGAAAGCAGACGATGATACAGAAGACTTCGACGAGGACTGTTTAATATCCCACTTCGCGCACCTTTAACCTTATAGTACGAAAATCAAATGTCAAGCTTGAGGGGCCGTCATCAATCCATGGAAAAGGCCTCTGCGACACAAAATGGCTCTTCTAGAAGCCACTCAATTCAAAAAAGGCAATGACCAACAGTCGCAGACCACTTGTGTTGAACGCTAAGTTGTTGACAGTTTATTCCCTTCAAGACGTCTGCTTGCATAAAAGCATGTTTCTCTTTTATCTATTGATTAAGTAGCCGAAGCACTACGTTTTGGGTATCAAAAATTACAAACTGACAAATATCATTTAACAACACGTCCTGATATAGTAAGAACTTTGAAAAATGCGCCGAAATACAGCTCCGAATCGGCCACCGATCGTCCGCCACATTGACAACAAGATCATTCATTCTTAACTTTCCGCATGCGCAGTAACTGCGAGATCACGTTTTTACGTCACAACGTCTCGACCAATCAGCCGTTTTTAAGCCCTGTCCGTTTTAGTAACATCCTTAAGAACAGCGGTCTTGCACGCGCACGCATAATTAGCAAAAAGAAGACCGCTGTTCACGAGAACAGTTTTGCAAATCCTTTTTCGGATTTCCCAATCGAACGGTAAAAAGGAAATCCAAAATATCCGGATTTGGATTTCTTAATTGAAATCCACCCTGAGGACGGATTTCTCGGAGGTGAAATCCGTTTTCGGATTTCGCGTTCGATTGGGAAATCCGGATTTAGATTTTGAAAATCTAAATCCGGATTTCCCAATCGAACGCACCCAATGTATGAAAATGGGTGGGGATGGGTAAAGGCAGGAATCCATTGGAGCTATTTTCAGGACTGGTGTAATCTCTTGATAATATTTTGAGAAAATTTGTTTTGGTCAAACGCTTGAACAACACGCACACAAGTTAATTAACTTAAAATAAGTGTTGACAGGCCAAACACGACTCATAGGCTCGCGACAATGTGAAACGTGACCTTGAGAGTTAGCTTGAACGGGAGTTTTTTTTTCCCTTTTTCCTCTCTCGCGCGAAGGTTACTTGCACTTCACAGTGCATGTACCATTCTAAACTTCAGTTGACTGAGTAAATCTTGTTTTTGCCGTACCACACAGGCTTTCCGCTTACATTAATTAAGAGGTCATGAAGCTGGTTTGTTCCATGCAAACTGAGTAATCATTTCCCGTAGTTTATGCTTCTGTAGGTGTCCCTGATAGGATTTGATCTCAGATGCATTTGCAAAGTTTTTTTAATTTTCTTTGACCTCTGTTTCATACAGCTACACAAAGATTTTAGTTTCTTTGATTTTCTCCGTAATGCCTGGATCTGAATTACTCAACAGTGTATGCGACTGTTCTAAATTCTTAAGCGAGACTGCAGTTTCGGAACTATAGCGTTCCTCGTTTCTTCACTTTTTCGGATACTTAAAGGGGAGAGCAAGCTTCATCGTATAACTTATAATATGGGGAAACTTCCCGGTACTGAGACAATTCGTTCTCATTTTTGTTCGCGTTTTTAGTGACGTTCTTGCAAGACCCTTTGAAAGTGTTTTTGACCAGTTTATGGTGGAGACAAAGTTTGATAGCTTTCCTATGTTAACTTTATATTTGAAGACAAAAATTAGTTCAACGTTATTTCTTTTACCGCCACCCCCTGCGCTGGCGGTCGACGATCTCTGGTAGAGTAACAGAGTAGGGCAAGTGTTGTATAATTTTCATACATCGTGTTATGTTCGTTTTGTTATCGAGTAGTTAAAAAAATCAAAAACTTGTAATATTGTAAACTATTAATGTTTAACCAAACTTAGTAGCATTGTTAATTGTGATTAAAAATTAATTTTTAATCATTACCCACACCCACACCCACGACCCACGACTTGTACCCACGACCCACGACCATTAGACAAAATTGACTTTCGCAAGCTAGTGAGACCACTTTAGTCGCCGACCGTAGCGCGGGGCACAAATGTATGAGGGGTCATATGCGCCAAAATCCTATTTCAAATTCTGTTTTGAAGATCCTGTATATTTTATTCATTTAATGGAACAGAATTTAGGAAACCAGAACAGAAATTGAAGCAACAGAATAGAAATTAGAGCAACAGAAATTGGACCGACAAAACAGAAATTGTCCTAACAGAACAGAAATTGAAGCAATAGAACAGAGATTGGAGCAACAGAACAGAAATTGATGCGAAAGAACGGAATTTAGGACAGAACGGAAATTGGAGCAACAACAAAAATGTCAAAATTGACAATTTCGGTTCTTCTGATTAACGAACCGAGTGGAGCCTGGGTAGGAACTAGTTGCACATTATAATGTATGAAGATTATTCGACTACAGGATCCCGCTCCAAGGAAATATATTCTTTCAACATGGCTGCTCGGCGTGAAGGCGATGATCGTCCTTTGCGTTATAACGCAAGGACAAACATTGCCCCGGACGAAGAACTCAAACGAGACATATGCTGGATTAGAAAAGACGCAGAACGAAAAGTTTTAGGCGCACTCGTTAAGTTTCACGACCGTAGAGTCGAAAGAAGCAAATCTAGACTTGTAAAACTAGAGCAGGAATCACGCAAAGAAAAGAAGAAAGACATGTCAGACAAGGTACCAGCTAATACTCTAGAATTCAGTCACGAACAGAAACTAGAGAATATCCAGAAGAAAATAGACGAACTCAACAAAATGAAGTATGTCTTACAAAATACTAAAGAGAATAAACAAAGTAAATCTTATCGCAGAGTATTTTCTGAGAATATAGATTCAACCAAAAAACGCAATGAACTGAGGCTAAAAATAGCGCGTGATTTAGATAAGAACATAACAGAAGCAAGAAAGAAACACATAAAAAACCTGTCAGATTACAAAATGACACGCGATCAGATAAATGTTCTGTCAAGGGGTCTTAAATTCATCCCCACACCAGTGACAAACACAGGTCACGTTAAGGCAGAACTTTTAAAAGATTTTAACGCTTTCGCTAGACGAATGCGTCTACAATATATCTTTCATGGAAAAGATAAAGAGCAACATCCCTTTCATGTAAAGTCAGACTGGGAGCCACCAGTTCAGCCATCAGTCACAGTAGAAACATACCTAGGAGAGGTTAAATTACAACTTGCTAATATAAATACAATCACGCCTAGAAACAATCTACCCAAGAGAGAACAACTTGCCATCAAACAACTGAAACAAAGCCCGGACATCAACATTAAACGAGTAGATAAAGGCTCTTCTATTGTTGTTCTCAACAAAGAAGACTAAATAAAAGAAGGTCAAATACAATTAGATTACTGAGAAAACTACAAACCCTTAGAAACACCTATGGTAGTAGAAACCTCTAAAAGGATCAAGAAATTGATAGATAAGCTTTACAAAGAGAAACATATAGACGAGATGACAAGACGATGGCTATTCCTCACGCCAAATCCACCGCGAGTACCACAATTCTACAGGGGCACCCAACGAGAATATACTTCAAAACCACTTAAACATAGCATTGTTAAACGTAATTTAGTATTTAAACGGTAGATATAGGCATATTTTTATCCCCTAAAAATTTTTCATCTGTTCGGATTTCCTAGCTGAAAGTCTAGTGATCTGAAAATTATAGGGATCAAAACTTACCTTTTCGAAAATTTCAGCCAGAAAAAATGCTCCCGAAAATTCTAGGTGACCTTTTAAGGGTAAAAATCCGTTAAAAATGGTTAATAATATCATATTTTAGATGTTCGAAAATCCCAGGAGAGGCAGGCAAGCAAGAAATTTTATAACAAATGTTCCGAAAATTCTAGATCTCAAATCGTCTTCCGAACAGATATTTTCCGAAAATTCTCGTTGGGTGCCCCTGATTCTACACTCTCACAAAAATTCACAAACCAACACCAGTTGGAAGACCGATCATATCGGGCTGCGAAAGGCCCGACGGAAAGAATCTTATCATTTGTTGATAGTCTCCTCCAACCAATTGCCAAATCGCAAAAATCGTATCTTAAAGATACGACAGACTTTATCAACTTCATAGAGAAAACCAGGGTCGTAGAAAATGCTATTTTAGTCTCTATGGATGTAACTAGGCTATACACAAACATCCCACAGGAGGAAGGAATTACCATTATAAGCAAAGCATACGAAACATTCTATCAAAATAAACCTCCAATACCCAGCCAATACCTCGCAGATATGCTCAGACTAATCCTAAGGGAGAATTCTTTCCAATTTGTTGGAAAAAAACTACCTCCAAGTACAAGGTACAGCTATGGGAACAAAATCGGGCAGTTACATTTGCTAACATTTTTATTTCTGCAATAGAGACAGAAATTATTAACAAAAGTCCGCACAAACCACTAGTGTGTGGAATGTAGACAAAGAAGAAATATACTCATTCATCGAACTAGCAAATAGCCACCACCCGACCATAAAATTTACTGCTGAAGTTTCAGAAACAGAAACCGCCTTTCTGGATACATGTATTTACAAAGGAGAAAGATTTGAGAAGGAATCAATCCTAGATGTGCGTACATACTTCGAACCGACAGAAACTTTCCAATACACGTACTTCTCTTCATGTCACCCCCCCCCCCCCCCAGGGGTAAAGAAAGGATTCATAAAAGGCGAGGCCTTAAGATTACTCAGAACAAACTCTTCTGAGAAAACGTTCGAAGAGAACATAACTAATTTCAAGCGATGGCTCCATATGAGGGGTTATAGAGATAGAGTGATAAATAAACACCTATCAGAAGTCAAGCATGTCAGCTTTGCAAAACAAAACAAACACGCACAAGAAAATACTACCATTCGTGACAGAATATCGCCCCTCAGTACCGAATCTAAAAAAAATCATCATGCACGAATGGTATCTTACAGAAAACCAACCGTTGCTTAGAGAAATCTTTAAAGACCCTCCCATATAATATTTAAAAAAGAGGAAAGTCACTACAAGATATACTCGTAAGAGCTAAACTATGAAGGTGAGGTCAAAGCAACAGCAACTGAGCCAAAGATAGACGTGAATAGTCTGTCAACATTATGAACAACTCAAACTATGAAGCTTAAAGGTCAAAGATATACAACAACTTGGCCAAAGGGAGTCGTGTATGGCCTTTCAACCTTATGAAACATATTTGGAATACATTTCCTTGGAGCGGGAACCTGTAGTCAAATAATCTTCATACATTATAATGTGCAACTAGTTCCTACCCAGGCTCCACTCGGTTCGTTAATCAGAAGAACCGAAATTGTCAATTTTGACATTTTTGTTGTTGCTCCAATTTCCGTTCTGTCCTAAATTCCGTTCTGTCGCTTCAATTTCGGTTCTGTTCTAAATTCCGTTCTTTTGCATCAATTTCTGTTCTGTTGCTCTAATCTGTTCTATTGCTTCAATTTCTGTTCTGTTAGTACAATTTCTGTTTTGTCGGTCCAATTTCTGTTGCTCTAATTTCTATTCTGTTGCTTCAATTTCTGTTCTGGTTTCCTAAATTCTGTTCCATTGAATGAATAAAATATACAGGATCTTCAAAACAGAATTTGAAATAGGATTTTGGCGCATATGACCCCTCATACAAATGCCATTGATATTCCAGGTTATAATCAACACAAGGATAATGAGGTCATTGAAAACAACAAATAATGGATAGCAGTAAACTCGGGTCGACTCACCTAACTGTTTCGTTTAAGGGTTTTAAGGTCTTCACTTGCCCTGAGACGGAAGCTCTAAATTTTTCTTTCCGAAGAAACGCATTACCACTGGCTCCTTTCTCGTAAAATAAAGCCACACAATTTATGATGTCTTCCACATTGTCCACTTCTATCAGCTCTGGTGTGGCCATACAGTGGCCAGACTTACTTTAATAGCAAACGCTCAGTCCAAAGGATCGTCCAGGTCCGACAGGTCCGTCCAGGCAAAAGCAGAAAAGGTCAAATCCGTCAACAAAACAGGAATGAGTGCAGGACTTTTACGAACGTGACTTTTAACCTCAGTGATTTGATACCTCTTTCCGAGTGACGAAAACGACGAAAATAGTAAAACCGGAAAAGACGAACAACACAAAAAAGTGATAATGGGCAAAATTTGACAGGCTTCACTTCCTTTCACACTCATAGCTTGACTACAAAGGCGGTATACACGCTTAAGAACCTTTTTTTTTTTTTTCAGTCAACGCTAATGAATTTTTAGTCAAGACAAAACTAAATTCCCGTATCCCGCTATTTTTTCCTCGGCACAGAAACAACCAAAACAAAACGCGAGCAGCCAAAACCGCGAAGAGAATGGCAGTACAACGCTGAGAAACACAAGGGAAAGGCCTCTGCTAGCAGGGTAAAGAGTTCTTCTTCTTGCATGCTAAAAAAGACAAGGGTACACTGAAAGGAGAAACAACCACGGTAAGTGCGACAATTTTTTGCCGACAAAACTTGCTACAGAATAAACAATTCAAGTGACTGAGAAGTTGCAAGGTTATTGAATTAATATAAACTAAGAAATTAAAAACGGAGGCGGTAACAAAGTTTCGGAAAAAGGAGCTTACCTGCATGATTATAGAAATGCTTGGCACATTTTATAAAGGTTGTAGACGACGAAATTAACCCAAAGAAAAGCCCCCCTAAATACGTGCTATGGGCGATGAACTATATAAAGTGTATTTCTGGGACGTGCTTTGGATTCTGGGATGTGTTTTGGATTCTGAGAAGTGTTTTGGGATTCTGGCACGTGTTTCGGGATTCTGGGAAGTGTTTTGGGATTCTGGGAAGTGTTTTGGATCCTGGGACGTGTTTTGTCCTTATGAGCCACCGTATGACTACCACCAACATCTCACCAGGTGAGTAATCTACGTCTCGTGTGCTGTTAATTTTGTAGCTTTTAAGTGCTGGGAAAATTGTAGAACATATATTAATTCACTGCTGAACTCAACACCGGCTTTTGCGCACTTCGAGCCCGCTCGCTGAAATTTGCTGGGTTTTTTTTTTTTTTTTTAATATTTCTGTTCCTTTCTCATTTCAAAACGAAGAAAATTGAATTCAAAGTGTTTACTTGCATCAACAAACGTTTCGGTACTTTGTTTAGACTTTGATGAGGTTAGCGCAGTCCTACAGGCACTACATATACGCGCAATGCCCGGGGGGGAATCCCATATGAAACAGACGGGGATGCTCGTCGTCTCGCTTAGGGGTGTAAATTTTGGATTTTGGTCTCGCTTAGGGTGTTCCGGGCAAAGCGCCAATATTTTATGCCGCCAAGGTCTCGTTTAGGGTTCCGCGAAGAAACACAGAATTACGCGAAGAGAAACAGAAGTCAAATTTTAACTTGTTTTGTTTACCGTATTACCTCTGTGATTATAAATACCATTAAAACTCATTACATGTCGTATTTTTGTTTTTTTAAGCGGTCTCTTTTAGGGGTCAAAATTTGCTTAATCACGACTGTAAAACTTCGTGTGGACTGGTCCGGGATGGTTTATTTACCAAAATGGAAGATCGGATTTGATCCTAGTCCTCGGCTGCATGACCTAAAACGTTTGTACTTGAGCTTTTTCACTTTGTATTCTAGTTCTTTATCGGGTACTGATACCATCGTCGTTTTTAAACTAAATAAGACCCCCGTCTCTATTAAGCCCCCGCCCCCTCAAATAGAGGATTTACGGTAAGCAAGTTATAGCACGAAAGTTAGGGCGGGAGCAAAAAAAAATGGAATGGGGAGGGGGAGGGGAGAAGAGGAAAGAAGAAGTTTCCTTCTCTCCCCTCCCCCTCCCCCATAATTTTTTTTCGCTCTCGTCCCAACTTTCTCGACGAACTCGCGCGGAAACGCTTGCTACGCAGGCTAGTAACGCAAAGCGCTCGATCTCGATGGTCTTACGGAAAAACAGGGGACTGTGAACCGTCTACAACTACTACTACTACTTGAGTACATTTAGTTTTCCCTTTCGTATTAAATTTGTTAATTCCAAAGCGTTATATAACAAATTTAACGCTCTAAATTGTACAAAACAGGAAAATCATAAAGGATGCTGGTGGTAGTGGTAGTGGTAGTCAAAACACGTCATCAGGCATATCGCCTATTTTCCGGTCAAGTGTCAGAAGTGTGGGCCAGTCTTACCAACTTACCAAATCCTTCTTTTGACTTTACAAGCCGTTTTTCTGTACTCGAAACCCGGCATCTAAACTTATTTTTCTTGCGATAATGTTCGCCTCCTTTGCCCTCTTCATAAAAAATTGCCACACAGTCCATGATGACCTCGCCGTCTTCAACCTCAGTGACCTCAGCCATTGTGAGAAAACGGGTAAGACCTCGAGAATTACCGGCACACGTACACATATTCAAAAGCCTGGTAAGGTAACTTGATACAACTCATTGTCATTGGATGACAACAATCTTATTGTATATTGACCAATATTATCGACCATTAACTGTCACAAAATGACCCACAAATGGTGTAATCATTTACTATTATGTATAAAGACTTCTAAATATTAACTTTTATTGACCTTTATGTCTTACTGTGTTTTGTTTTGCGTATTGTATCGAAAGGAAAGCGCAAACAACCGTACCGCACTACCGTGAACAATCATATTTCCCCGAATACCGTCAGCCAGAATGATGAAATACCGCATTTCGCAAGGCCGGATGATACCGCAATACCGCACGTTAAAATCAAATTACCGAAATACCCCATGAAAAAAAGCCCAATACCGTAAACCCCCATGTCCTTCTCATCCTACGTCCTCCGGCATATTCGTTTGCGGTCCTTTGCAGTCCCTTGTGGTTAATGTTTGTAGCTCTAAAGAAAGAAAGACTGCTCAAAGTCTTGGATGTAGGGGCGAAGAGGTGAGTGAGATCAACAAAGCTAAGGCCTCCGCTCCCCCTCCTTAGATCCTTTCATATAACATGAGCCAGTTAAGCCTGGTTTCCACTTGATCGTCCGTATCGTCCCAGTCGTCTCAAAAAATGTTCAGACGATCGGGACGATCATTTGGAAACGCTACCCAGACGATCGCAAACGACCCGGACGACTGAGACGACCTCGATCGCTTGGATAGAGTTGAGTTCTATCCGGACGATCGGGACGATCAGGTAAATTTTGAAGCGATCATATGGAAACGCTCTCAGACGACTGAGCCCAAAGTCATCACTTTTATTCCAGTAATCGAGAACAATTTCGGCCCGGATGGGGCTGAAGCCGAAAAAATAATACACAAATGTTCGCAGCGTGTATGTGGGTTATTTTGAATTAGAGAAAGAGATACTATGTCTTCTGCATGCAGGCCCCTGGCCCCTTAACTGGGCGCCCCTTGACGACAACAGGGGTCTTTTCTGCATGAGCATGCACGACTGCTGAACAAGCGATGTGCATGGAGGCTCACCACAGGGTCTGCCTTCATCAAAATGGCGCGTCTCAAAGCCATCGTCGCGATTATTTTTCTCGTTGGTCTTGGCGAATGTGCTCGTGATTTAACAAAATGTGTAGTTTGCAAAAAAAACTGTAACATGGTCTTAAAAAAACCGAAGTAGACCGGCTTTAACATACACGAGCTACCATCAAACTTCACCTCCCCACTTGACCTGGACTCCCATATGAAACAGACGGGGATGCTCGTCGGAAATTTTGGATTTAACCCCTAAAGGAGACCATCTGGGCGTGGCTCAAGCTTTTTGTGACCCCTAAAGGAGACCAGTCTGGGCGTGGCTTAATCAATTGCTGGTTTTCAGTTTCACGCCATTCAAAATAGATGAGAATAAAAATCAAAACCATTCAATAGATAAAGTCCAGAATCTGGGAAATAAAAGGAGGTACGTATGCAAAGACCCTCGCCAAGATTCAGGTCAGAGAAATATTTCGTATACGAGATATCCGAAGAAGTGTTTTACCCAAATTTATAGAGATTTGTATGGAGACGCCATGCTGGTGCTCACCTGGATGAGCTCCAACATGGCGGACGGAAACCAACAGAAACATCTGTTACCGAGTTTTGCTACAAAAGCGTGAATTTATTCTTCGAGAAACTCATAAACATTAAAATAATACTTTTTTCCAGTACATGAACTGTTTAGATGGCAAAATGTCCTGAAATATGTCATTTTTTTAACCTACATGACAGCTCTCTTGGCCGTCATGTAAATGCCGCGTCACGCAAAAGCTTAGAAATTCAAGCGTACTCTATTACAAAACCAAGAACCCTTTTGAAGCGAAAATTTGTTTGACAATTAGTTTTCAGCTGCTCTAATGCATCGTGAAAGTAAAATCTCGGTAGGATGGATAGTTTTTTAGTTTGAATTTTAGTGACGTCATGTGAAAACCAACAATACAGTCAATCATTTATTAGTGAAGAATAAATAGGGGAGGGAAGGGGGGCTTAATAGAGAGGGGGAATAATTAACTTTCTCCCCCTGAAAAGAGGGGGCTTATTAGAGGGAGGGGGCGTATTTGAGAGGGGGGGCTTAATAGAGGATTTACGGCATAACTCGACTGGAACGCAGGCTATGCGTTACTGGCGGCCATCTTGGTTCCATATGTACCGAGGGAGCAGGCTTCGGGGATTTTAGGGGGTAACGCAAAGTCTTCTATCTCGACGGTCTCACGCAAAAAAAGGGAACTGCTGGTTGTAGTAATAATGACGCCACACCATCATGCAAATGGCCTTTTAGAAAACCAGTTTAAGATAAGAGTAGACATATAAAATTCTGCAAGCAGAATACTGCAATGCTGATGAGTTCTTTCGGTGTCTTGTTGATGTCTTGCAGAGTTAAATTTCACGTAGTACGATCAGCATTGCAGTATTCTGCTTGCACAATTTTATACCAACTCCGCGGTATCGCCAGTACCTTACGCATGCGCACAACCATATCACCCGACGGCTATGCCATGCTGATGAGCCCAAACAAGGGCGAAACAGCTGTCCATGGCTGCCACTGCCCGGGTGATATGGTTGTGCGCATGCGTAAGGTACTGGCCATACCGCCGAGTTGGTAGGTGTGTCTCAATGCTGTCAGTTGGTATTGTTAGAATTTTATATGTCTACTTTTTTATTTTTGCTGATCAGGTCTTTACAGATCCTACGTTCTTCGGCATATTCGTTTGCGGTCCATTGCAGTCCCTTGTGGTTAATGTTTGTACTTTAAGATAAGAGAATTGTTATTCACTATTAGGACTCTATCGGTTGAACTAATGAAGTTTACTTTTCAGTGAAAATTTGCGAAACATTTGCGAACTACCAAAAAAAAACATAGACATCTTTGTGAATAAATGCCTGAGATAATTAAACTCCGTGGCTAGATGGAAGCAACCATAAGTATGCGGAACCGGTTATAAATGTAATTAAAATATGCGGTATCGGTGTTTAATCTATTTTCGACGCGGTATTTCGGTATTTGTCATTTTTTCGTACGGTATTTCGGTATTGGGTACCCCCCAATGTCCCCTTCTAGGATCTATAAAGACCTGATCAGCAAAAATAATAATGTAGACATATTAAATTCTGCAAAGAGAATACTGCAATGCTGATCGTACTACGTGAAAAATAACTCTGCAACTGACATCAACACGACACCGAAAGAACTCAAAACAGAGCGGGACAGCCATAGACGGCTGTTCTTTAGAGCACGCGTGAGGGTCAAGAGCGGCGAAGCCGCGAGGAACGGGGGCGAATCCCGATCAAGCGAAGAAAACTATCAATCGCTCCTCCTTTTTACCATTAAATTTACATGATTTTTAAATTCTTTTTCGCTCAAAGCGAGTAACTCTGCGCCCAAATTCCCCAGGCTAGCGGTCTATTTACACCGTTACTTGTGCTGGTTCGGGGAAAATTTTTTTTGGCACCGCCAACGCGCGAGGAAGAGTGACAGAATTTTTTCGAACTCGCACAAGTGAGCCTGCTCGCAGACTAATACGATCAGCATTGCAGTATTCTGCTTGCAGAAGTATATGTCTACATAATTATCCTTCGCAATCTCAGGCTGGACTGGAGTCATCCAATGTCCCCCGGCCATGGGAAGGACCGTACATGAACGGATATTGCGGTTGGAAAATCAAATGATTCGCACCGTTTCGTTTGGGAAGCTTCAGAAAATAACACCTGTGTGGCAGGTCGTTCTCCCACCATGTCATAGTTTTGTTTTTATGCACAAGATTTCCACCCGGGTGGTTTGTGCAAATAGTAACTAGGGAGTGAAAATGGAACGAGGCACATTCTCGTCCCCAGAGCCCGTCGTTTCTTGGTCACGTGCAGAACGATAATCCAAATCGAAACTAAAATGGCGGAAGGTCGTTTCCTCTCGAATCTACTCCAAACATCGCAAGAGTTACTGGTTTTGGGGACAAATCACGCAAACCTTCTTTCAACAAAGTATCGTGAATTTGTTCTACATAATCCGGATACTACTTCCAAGGTCGAATCTATTTTACGTGCGTTATCGTACATACTTCCCGGTAGATTTGGTGCTTCGGAAGCTCTCGCCGAACTCGTGTTTTCTTCATCGCAACTTCTAACACTTTTAAACGATGGCATTTTACGTGATAGGAAAGATTGTTGTCAAGGTGGGAGTCAGAGTTCCCCAAAACACCGCGTTTTGCTTTGGTTAACGGTGGTTGAATATTTGGAGGTGTTTATCGAGCTCGGCGCGTTTCGTTTGTGGGGTGAAATTGGCAAGTGGATTATGGTGCTAGTGTTGCAGATAACAAAGGCCGCACTGCGATTTGTGTTGCTTTTCAAGTATAACTCAGGTGTCCAACGTACGCCACTTATTCCTCCCCTTGATCGATCAACGCTGGTGACACATGAGGATGAAACTGATAGGGAAAATGGTGAAGAGGAAGAGGCAGGAACTGCAGCTGGGCGACAAGATGAAGACACTGCTGTTTCACCAGGACCAGTCTGGAGGGGAGCCAGATCAGGAAGACTCATGAGGTCCCTCAATGCAACACCAACTAGTGGCTCACGGACTTGGACACTGCCAAAGGAATCCTCCACAAAGAAAAGAGCAACTCAACCAACTCATCTCTCCTCCAAAAGACTCTTTGCAGAGAGTCTGTACATCTCTAGACCTCTCGTTCATATCGCCAGCATGTTTTTATGCGGACAGTTGTCATGGAAACCATGGTTAATATCTTGCGGTGTGGATGTTACATCATTGGCTCTTATGGGTGACTTGAGTGACTTAAATGATGAAGAAAAATCAGAATTATCAAGAAGGACATTGCTTCTGCTCTTTTATTTCTTGAGGTCACCATTTTATGATAACTATTCAAAGGTGAGGATTCTTGGTTTTCTGAAATTTATGAGTGACACTATCCCTGGAATATCTTTAGTAGTGGTTCCTCTTTTAGACTATCTTCCAACTTGGCAGAAGATTTATTTCTACAACTGGAGTTCCTAAAGATTTCTAAAAGGTTGGTTAATTAACAGTTAGTGAATGAGGCTGAGTATCATCTGAAAAATTATGGAGATCAAGGAGGGTGTTATCTGCTGAGGTGGATAGCACCCTGCAAGAGCTCCATAATTCTTCAGATGATGCGAAACCCGAATTCAATAATTTTTTTATTATTCATTCAAAATACAAGTAATTCTTAGTTTAAGAACAAGCTAAAACATGCTTACTTCCATCGACATTAAGTTCATCTTCAATAGTGCATGTTTATCAGCAAGTTTAGGAGATGTTTTTCAGTTTGGCAAATATTCTCCAAATAGCAGATGTCATTGCTTGATTTGTCTTCTTGCTGTTCCCGCGATGTTTTTAGCCAATAGTTCGCCTATTATTTGTTGTGAAACAAGTGAAAAGTACGGCCATTTTGTATCCACTATCAAAATGGCTTACCTCGTTCACAAGTCTTCTCGCTTAACCGTTCAATAATCTGCAATTTTGCTGCACGATTGACATCATCAGTTCACATATTGCAAAATTCTTCCAAATTTGGTCGACAATAGCTGGTTATGATGAATTATTATTATTATTATTGTTATTATTATTTTATAATTTATTTATCCAACATTACAATAAACTTTACAATAACTGGGTGGTAAAAAAGGAGGCAAAACAGAAAAAAACAAACAAACAAATGAAAAAAGCGAAATACAAAAGTTCAACAGATTAACAACAACTGGAAGAACATATAGAACAATAATAATAGCGCACTTTTGCTAAATTACTATAAATCAACACTAATCAGAAATGCTCAGGGTAGTCCACTTATGTATTTCTGTATTTGTTAAGATTTTCGTTTGTTATTGCAATTTCTCTTTCACACTGGATTTCAATTTCCAGGAGAACAATGAAAACCTCCAGTTCTGGGGTCTCAAACTCATTTCTAGCTAAGTAAACACAATATCTAGCAATTAAGAGATAATGGTTAAAAGTATGAAAGCTGTTTGCATGGGATTTTAGCCAATCACAAATGGAGAAATATTTTGAATGAATAATAAGGGGATGGTCATCTGCTGATTATTCAGCTTTAGTATAATTACATTGATGACTATTGAAAATAGAGCGCTGTGATTGGCTGGGAGCTTCGCTCTATCCCGCTATAATCACCGCGCGGTGATTATAGCATTGAAGGCTAGCAGTTTTCAAAATGGCAGCCAGATTTTTTGATGTTTCGGGGTTGGAAATTGATCAATAATTTTCTTTTCTCGAATAATCATCAATGTAATTATACTAAAACAATTAGTCGCCTCAGGTGACGTGAGTATTGGCGAATAGTCACATTGCCTTTGGCGACTAATTGTTAAATAATTGTAAGGGTGGGAGGAGAAAGGCAACAAGGGGCTCTTGATCTCAATGTAATTCTCTCTGTGTGTCACAGGTAACCCCAAAACAATTTTTTGGACAATTTAGCCATAGTCAAAGCTCTCCTTACAACCACTATCATAAGGGAAATGTCATTTGACTTAAAATTTGTACTGAAAAGCTTTCATAAGTAAGCAACCACGACTACTTTTGGGATTACCTAACTGGACTTTTCCTTTGTTTTTAAGCTATCCTAAGCGACCACGCAGAGTCTTTTTCAAATAAATCCGAACACTAAACTGACACTGCACACTGCGCTAATGGTTTGTTGATAAAGATCTTGGGGTCATTTTGGTCTAAAAATTGGACATAAAGTTTAGCCCTGCCCATATCAGATTTTAAGACACTCATTTAACATTAGTATCTTTTGTTTTCTCTTTGTGAGTTACTAATGAGGTTGTGAAGCTCTCATAAGCGACCACCCTATATTGTTTTGCCATGCAGTTGCTCACGAGAGTTCATTCTCATAAGCAACCAGCTCTAGTTGTGACTCTAGTTACCATGGTATGTGGTCGCTTACGAGAGCTTCGACTTTATTATCAGTAGTCATTTTCATTGTGACAGTTAGGAGTGGGATTGATTAGACAGGGGGACTTAAATGTTGAATATTTTAAAGGCAAGGAAACTTAACCCTCTAAATCTCAAGAGTGTCCACTTTATTTTTCTTCTTACAATAATTCATCATAATGACCATTAGAAAAGGTTAGGAGAATTAAGAAATGATCACAAGAGGGAAAAATATTGTGATCTTTCATCAAATTATCTTAACTAATTCTTTAAAGAAATGTATGGAGGTAGGCTAGGATAATTAACAGTTAATAAATGAGGCTGAGTATCTTATTTAGAATTATGGAGATCGAGGAGGGTGTCATCTGTCGAGGCCGTAGGCCTAGGCGGATAACACCCTCCGAGATCTCCATAATTCTTCATAAGATACGAAAGCCGAATTCAATAATTGTTTTATTATTCATTTGAAATAATTTCTAGTTTAAAAACATAGCTAAAACATGCTTACCTCTATTGATCCATCAATGTTAAGTTCATCTTCGATACTGTACGTTCAGATTTGTGCAGCTCCCCAAATATTCTCCAAATAGCATATGTCACCCTCTGAGTTGTCTTCTTGCTGTTTTTGCCATGTTTTAGCGATTATTTCGCCTAGTTCCAGTCATAGTTCTTGCTCTTGAATCGAGTGAAATGTCCGCCATTTTTTTTTCACAACCAAAACAACTCAAACTCATCCCCAGGTCTTCTTGGTTAGCGGTGCCTTAACTTGTAGAGGGCTGCATTTTTTACGTCATTTCCTCGTTAAACACAAAATTCTTCCAAATTTGGTCATCAGTAACTGGTTATGGTGAATTAAACGTGTGCTTTTAGTGAATCAGAAGTGGGGAAATATTTTGGATGAATAATAATGTGTATTTAAATATTGGCAGTTAAATGCTCAATAGCCCTCTTTTTGATACATTAAAATTCTACATTTTTTTTCTACATGTAACTTGACTGAGGCTTTAGTGACAAAGTTGTAAATTTTTCATGACTCTATTGTCTCGCAATTCCAAGAAGAGGCTTGAGCGCAAAGAAAACCAAACTAAATATAGAAAAATGACCAGAAAGCCTCGGAGTCATGTTAGAATTTTAATATATAGAATGCAGGCTACTAAGAGGGGGCCTTATAGAGAGATTGTGGTACTTGAAATTTTACTTGCCTGTTATTGTCATATGTAACTTCAAAAACATTTTTATTGTACAATCTCCAAGTCACTGGCATTTTTTCCAGTTGCATTGTAAGTCAACTCTCCAAGTTGTAACCAATGTGGTCACCATGGCACCTAAAATTTTGCAGCTGACAACTTGATTTGAAAAGAAGTCTTCCTAAACTAAAATAGTTGGTGGCCAATTGGCTATGGAAAAAACTTTAACTTGCAAGGTTGTAAGTGTTGGTTTCTCCAGCCACCCACATTAGAATAACGTAGAAAGATGTCATGTGCAAACGTTCCTGTTGAACAAGAAAGCTTAGAAAACAGCTGACATTTTGCAATGCTACAACTGGTTTTCCCACAAAATGACATCTGAGAAATGAGCACAGAAATGCCATACTGGTGATGTGTCTCAGGATCACATGTCATACAACTGTTCTTGCTTACCGTGAAGAGTTTAAGAGGCAATTGGTACACTAGCATAAATGAAGAAGCACTAAAAGAGGCTGTTCGGCATTTTCACTTTTTGTTATTCGCAGCTATGTGGTACTAGTCGAGGGATATGAACAACACTCAAGTAATTCTATTGTTGAATCCAAGTGATTTACGTTTGATTGATTCTGTCAGCAGAGTGTTTCTTTTGTTGCCTTGATTTTGGTGTACTTGAGAAAGGCTCTGCATTAATCAAGTAAGATCTTTGTTGAGCATGTGCGGCATGTTGCTAGGATATAGTTTCAAACCCAGGCCTAATAGCCATTTGCTTGCTACTGTATGCTCAGTTCTGACCTTCAGTTTATCAGTATACTGATGCTAGAGGTCGAAAAGATGATAGAAAATAAGATTTAGAGAAAAAGAAGATTTCTAGTCCAGGACCCAGTTGTTCGAAGGCCAATTAGCACTAACCCAGGGTTAAATTTTAATCCGGATTTCTTTTTCTTTTGTTCAAAAGCATTTCCCAGGATAATGTCCTCATTTTTTAGAGCATTCAAGTGACAAATTATATGAAAAAGAGTTAAACTGAATTTTCTTATTAAGCTTTCATATCTGAATTCTAATTTTGGCAGGGCCCCCTTTTCTCCTCATGACTCAAGAAGACAAGGGAGGACTCTGCTCACAGGGTTGTTAGTACTATAATTTAAAATAGTGTAAACTGTAAAGGAAATTTAGAATAATTTGTAAACAATGTTTTACTGAGATAGATGAGGATTATTATTAACATTATTAGACCAAGGTAAATATAAGTTTATGAGTGAATTAAATATGTAAGGTATCGGTGGAATAGTCCATTATCTTTTGTCTTTCTTCTTTTTGTCCTCCTATTCATGCATTTATTTAAAAAAATTCACTATGTCTCTTTCACGACTTGTGTTCATCTGTGTATCCCTGTCTGGACCTCCTCCCTCCAAATACACCCGGCTGAGCCTAATTTTTTTTCACTAACAATGAAACTGCCTTAATGAGATCTTCTAAAGTCCGTGAAAATGTGGCTGCATAAGAGGGTGTTCATCAAGTTTTCCCATGGGGGCGGGGGGAGGGAGGGCGGAATTGGTGTTTAGAGTGGGGCGCAGCACATAACAGTTCTAAAATGCCGTTTAAAATTTTATGATAGCTTTAGTTCATCTTAAGTCTGAAGAACTAACTGTATTTAAGCAATAGAAAACGACGACTGGGAATGAGGCTGGTATCTGTTAGCCCTTTTGCTTTTTACCGACCGAAAGACACATTTCTCTACCTTTCATATACGTCAGCTTGTGGAATCACTCTCCTTTCATACTGACCTGAGGCCTGAAAAAGGTACCCCTTTCGGGAGGAGCCTTCTTGTACAGCCCATTATTAGGAGTGTCCCCTGGGTCCTCGGTCATCAAGACCTATCAGGTCCCGGTTGTTCAAACGTTAGATTACTTTGTCCACCAGGTAAATCACTATCCAACGGATGAATATTAAGGAAACTGATTGCGTTACACAGCAATTTGACAATTATTCGGTGGATAACGTCATCCACTTTTGAACAATTGGGCCGGTTAGTCCCTACAGGCAACCAGAACGGAAAATGAGGAGCAAATTGATGGATTAGGGGACGATTTTTTCATCAGTATCAGAGATGAAGGGAATTCAAAACAAACAATGGTACAATTGAGAATGACATGAGATATTTTTTATTGTAACTGAAACAAAGATTACAAATTTAACTCGCTGTAATTCTAAATTTTGCCTAGCCGTGGATGTCTACCCGGGGTTACTGTCTAAAAAATACGGGGGAGCTCGTTAGAAAATTTCGAAACCACGCCTATATCTTTACAAGATACCAGATTCTCGTTTTATTACCGTGGCTAAAATTCATGTTAACCCCAACGGAGGAAACAAAAAATCACTTGAGTAAGTTCCTACTATTTCTCGGCTCGATACCCTGAAAAGTTCAATGACAGCTGTGATGGAGCACTTTCTTAAGCACCCTAAACCACGGCGTCACTCTATTGGGAGATGAGGATCCCCGTCATTTTTTTATGTGGGAGTATCCACCGGGAGATATCCCGGCCCTCACTGTTATAGAATACTCTATACTTCAGTCTATTCAAATGTGATCTTAACCCTTTACACCCTAAGATCAAAATTTGAATTCTCATTTGTTGCCCCTATTCATTTGCTACAGAAGTAGTGGGGAGAAGTTGATGAAATATCAAGCAAATTCATCCTTTGTGCTCATGTCCGCAATTCTCATGACCACTCTGTTTTACAAAGCATTGATATTACAAGGAGAAATTTGATGCTGATCACTCTTAGGGTGTAAAGGGTTAAAGACTAACTTAAATCTATTTCAATGGATTTTAATGAACCTTGCTTTAATAAACCTTAAAGGTTTAGTGCAGACAAATACCTGAAAACAATAGACGCCTCCTCCCTCCTGGTTTGGTGTCAATTATTGATTTAGAGATCTTAAGATTCTAATACGAGAACTACAACGTGGAAGAGATTTTTCCAATAAACAAAGTAAGGCAACAAGGCATGAAAACGCGATAGCAGTCGTCATTTCATCAGGTTTTAGGGAAAATGTTGCATTGACGGAAGCAAGTTATCAAATTTTAGAAGTTTGATCATTTTGAAATCGGGAAAGGGCTTTTAAAACCGTCCTTCAATAGAAATAACCATGCTAACTAATTTAGTAAAAAAAAGTAAAATAAAGCTTTCCGGGGTGTCTCTCTTTTTTTGAGACTACTCGAAAACTCGAATAAAACTTTGATTAAATCTGTCAGATCTCGTCCTCAAACCTAAAGGTCTCCAATATCTTAATGCAAAAAACTCCGTAATAAGCCGGGACAATTAAAAGGAACCTAGAGCTGCAAATAAGTCTGTCCTTTACGCTGAAGCTGATCCTCAGCTAAGGAATTTTTTGTGCCTCTTTGTCCTGAGAGGATTTGGTGTCATGACAAAGGATAGTCTAAGAAGGTTGTTAACTGTATATAATTTTAACGTCATTCGTGATTCAGGAACACAAAACGTATACTCATAATTTGAGGCAACTCTTGTTCATAACTATGGGTCAAACATCCCTTTGAATACCAGGTGATCTGTGACGTCACTGCGGGGGCCTGGGGAAAGAAATTTTAATGCCGTATCCCATAAACCAAAGCTGACGGGAACAGATTGAATTGAATTGAATTGGTGCGCGCGTTGGTTTATGGGATACGGCATTAAAATTTCTTTCCCCAGGCCCCCGCAATGACGTCACAGATCACCTGGTAGTAAGTTATGAAATCTGTTGTATTTATGCCGGTTCAAAGTGATATTTGAGCTATCGCTATGAACAAGAGGTGCCACTAGAAGGAAAATAGCGCAAGCCTCAACATTTCTCTATGAACATCACAGGAACACCAGCACAGATTTTCATTCGCAACTTGGGAAAGAGTCTGGGTTGAAGCCATATCCATAGTTTGAAAATTTCTATGCCTCGGCCTTCTCTCATGCCCTTAGTCATCCAAGAGACGGATCCACCCTTGCAATGTGAAATCACAATTAAATTAATGCTGCAGAATCTTTAATTCGACATACAAATCAGGCAATTTTTTTTGTTTTCCACAACCAATTCTACCGGCGATTCAACAGATCAGTTTTCAGGCCGAAAATGAACTTACAGTCATTCATGGATGCCTCATCAGGAAGCCACCGAGTGCTGCCAGGTTGGTTGTGTTGCTTTCTTCAAAAACCGAGAGTGACAAAGCCACTTCTACACTACCTGTTAAAGGTTCTTAAGTTGATTTGGGAGAAAGCGCACTGATATACGGACAAGAGAGGGCAAAAACGTGGGAGGGTATAGGGTAAGGTCCAGATGATCGGAACAATCGTCATTTCTTAAATATGTACCTCGTTCTCCATACATGTCTCAAAGTATCAAATTTTCAAACTGTTTATCCTCTCGTTTTAGTTTTCTCTCTGTTCAAAATCCAACATTCCAGGCGAATTTCAAAGCAAGTACTGAGTCATTTTCGCCGCGAGCGGAAGGTCACGTCTTAGGCAAAATGCCTGCAGATTTTGCGATCAAAATTAAACACTGATCAGTGGAAGCAAAGGTCTCCGACCGTTTTTAAAATTGTTGTTCATAAAATTTGTGTTACTGGCAACGTATTGGTTGTTTTGTTGACTTCAAAGAGAATTTTACCCGCCACAAAGTGGACTACAGAACATTAACCGTCAGCCATTCTCAATCTAAGTGTTCTCCTACAGCCTTAAAATCAGTAGTAACTAGACTGATTTCGCAGTTGTTATTTTAGTGCAAATGCCTAGTGGCCGTCTCATTATTAACAATTTTGCAAGCAGCACAGCTTCCCACCTTTCTCGTAGTAGAGGAAGCTTCTGCTAGCAGATGGCAATTTCCTATTCTTAATAAGATTTAGCAATACTAAGTGAGGTTTACCCAAAAGTTAGCGTTATTTTTGTACAAGAATTGATGAAATGATTCTGAAACTACATTCCCGCTGCACGGAACGGAGTAAAATGACGCTATCTTAAAAACGGCCTACTCGCATAACTCCACCACTTACAAGTTTAATAAACCGGCAGTAAACGACACATATATAACCATTTTATACCATCAACGATAAAATAAA
Source organism: Porites divaricata (assembly GCA_038088405.1). Classification (NCBI taxonomy): domain Eukaryota; kingdom Metazoa; phylum Cnidaria; class Anthozoa; order Scleractinia; family Poritidae; genus Porites; species Porites divaricata. Next base: position 4,446,293 of record JBBMOI010000013.1, on the reverse strand, counting down.
AGACAAATTCATACTGCACTTTACACGGCTAGTGCGGTTGTGTATTTGTAGCTTTAGGGCTAAAAAAAACTTACTAACAATTTGGACTGGCGTAACCTAATCAAGTGATATAAGTGTAAATAAAAATGTAAACAAATAGTAAGCACAGTCTTTAAAGAAAGTTACTCGTTTGATGTTACTCCACAGCACTGCTCGGCCGTTAGGAAAACTGACACCTGTGTGGAATGTAAATGTCAAGTTAGTCAACTAAGAATTTATGCTTCCGGTACAAGGAAGATACCCTAGGTGCCGGAGGCTTTTCATGCACGGTTTCCGATTTTGTGTCTTCGGCTTTCGGCCGAACACGTGTCGGCCTGCGGCCGACGAAACGAATTTCCCCGTCGCACGCGAGAAAAAACCTCTGACACCCAGGGTACAAGGAAGTGGGCTATTCAACAAAATTAGCATGTGGAAAGAAGTGTATATTTTTTAATCTTTGCTATTCCTCTGAGATACTCGTCTGAATTAAGGAATGGCTTCTCGTTGATATCTAGCAGTTTTACCTTTACTTTTCTGGTTTTGTTTTGCACTCTCTTCAACTCTAGTTATTGCTGTGCACGGATGACAGGAACTATTTTTGGTGCTGACCCCGCAGTTTTTAAAGTCACATGACCAGCCACGCCCTTAATTATGCAAAATTATCCATATTTGAACACCATTAGAAACCTCTAAGTTCTGAATTTTTCTATTATCATATTTAGGTTAACGCTAAACAGGTCAAATTAATCAGGGACTTTTAAAGTATTGTATTCCTTGGCAACAATTCAATGTTCTCTTCTCACCCCAGTCTCTCTCTAAAATGAAAACGTTTCAGTTTACAGAAAACAATTAATTTCCAAAAACCCCGATTAGTTCAATAAACCATGTACTTATAGTCATAAAAAGCAAACAAATGAAATTAAATCAAATCTCTTTAAAATGGTGTAAAAATAGCAGGAAATGGGTGTGGCAAGTAACGTGACTGAGGAAATCAATCATTTAAAATGAAACTGGTATGCTTTTATGAAAAGGGTCAGGCCTGCAAAGTTTTAACTGAAAAGGTTTAATCCTCTTTGAACAAGACCGCCCCCCCCCCCCCCCCAACTTCCCAACAAAATTCCCGAGAACCTTTCCTTAATTCACCCGAGTAAGGCCAATCGAAATCTGATTGTATTCAGGTTTTGTTCGTTAAATACGAGAAAAATATACCGATGATATTTAGGCTTTTATGGTTTCAGCTATAAACAAGTAGAAATCAAATAAGGTTATATTTTTTACCCAGGAATCAACACCACGAACATCAAGTCGTAGATCTTTCTCTTAGGAATTTTATTGAAATACCCCCCATCACCACCACCCCTCAGGGGATGTCAACAAGTACAGTTGTTCATTTTTCTTCTATCCTTACAAAACCAAACGCATACAGGTTATCCAAGACAATACCTAGAATCTAATTTCGTTTTTGTTTTATCGTTTCGTTTTTGTCTTTTGTGATTTTAACAACAAAACCTCCATCTATCACAAAGGTTTCCATTAAAAACAACTCATTGTAAATATTCATCTGTAAGGGTAACGGTCCTTAGAGCGATCAAAATGGAAGTTTCGTGGATAGATAGGGTCGATAATCCAAACTACAACTAGGTAGTGTTACCTTGAATAACATTAGAACTGATCTTCGTTAAGTTCATGCTCATCATCTGCCTCTTTGATGGCTTCTTTAACGGTGGCTTCTATTTCTTTTATTCTTGATGGATCTTCTGGGGGAAGTACTTTCATCAGCTCTGACTCAATCTGCTTGATTCTTTTTTCAACTTTATCGTGATACTGATCTTGAGCCTCCCACACAAGCCTTTTTATCTCCTCTTGAGCTTGTTTGCTCCCTTCCAAGAGCTCATTCTTCATCATCTCGATTTTATGTCGATCCTTCTCTGGATCCAATGCGATCAGTTGGCTAAGACTGGCCAAACGGCCCATTAGGTGATTGCGGGATATTTCGACGTACATGTTGGAAATCGACCAAACCACGTAGGAAGTTGTGTTTGCTTGGTTCACTTGTTCGTAGATGACATCTCTCATGAAATCGGTTCCGGCATAGCCGTTGGTTAATGCTCGCTTCTGGCCTACCTTAGCGTATTGAACAAAGCTTGCAATACTCTCATTCTGACATGCCTTAATGATACTAGTAACAAACTGGAAGAACTCCACCAGTTTCTGCCACTTTTCACGGAGAGAGGCAAGGGCTTGAAGACCAAGCCTCAGCGTCTTTCTAATTTCCTCAAAATCAGCAATCTTTTCTGGGCTGAATTCTGCAAGTTCCTGCAATACTTCACCTAGCTTTTTGTTGCTCTCTTTCATTTCTTGGCTTGCTTTGTCATAGCGTTCCTCCTGTTTTTCCAAGAGACCCCTTGCTTCAGCGACTTTAAAGCGTGCATTTTCAACAACAGCGTTGGTCAAACCAGAAGAGGCGGAATTGGCAGCACTGGCTGTTGTTTTGACTTGCCTTGGAGGTTTGGTGTATAATGGATTTCCTCCTGAATTTGCTTTAATTTTTGTGCAAAACTTGCAAACCTTTTCTTTTAGGACTGATGCTTCCTTGGCCACTGCTTCCATATCTTTCGGTTGAGAGGAAATTTCATTGGATAATTCTTCAGCTTTTTTGCAGATCTCTAACCCTTTCGAGAGTAGCTCCGCCAGTTTCTTGCCAGAGGCGCTGTCCTCTTTAGCAGAGAAATCTTTATTTAAACTCTCCATCCAGAGCTTCATCGATTGGAGCTTTCTAGATAAGGTTTCTCCAGTCCCACTTGGGTCTTTTCCTCGGGTCCCAGACTTAAGGTGTTCAACCAACTGAATAATCAGTTGTTTCAACCGATCTCCTCCAAGGCTGACTGTATACATTTGCTCCGTTCCTGACGAGTCCTCTTGCGAATTAGGGTCAGAAGAAGAGTTCCCTGACTTGCCAAGAACGGCTGAAGAACTGCCGGAAATCAAATTTGTTATCGTCTCGACAACATGCATTCCAACGAGCTCCATTCCGCTCGGCATAGAATCCATAGCCCTCTCAAAATCTCGTTTAGCTTCACGTACTTGTTTTTCGAGTTTTTCTTGCTGTTCCTTCATATTAGCTGCCGCTTCCCGGACCGTCTTTTCTTTTATTAGGGCAATTTCTCTTTTCTTTTCTGTTTCTTCTTTTTCCTTCTGATAATGGCCTTGGGCTGCAGAAGAGACCTCATTTAACTCATTCGTCAGTTCCATGACAAATTGGAACTTCTTTTCAACTGCTTCTGCCAAAGATAAACACTCTGATGAATTTCTCTCAATCTTTCCAAGTTCTATTGGAAGAATATCTTTGATATCCTCGTCAGTTCCTTTGATGAGAGTGCGAACAACTTTCTTGACTTGATCAGGGATTTGAATGGAGTAGAGACGGATTCTATCCATGTTCTTGGGAAAAAAATTAAAAGTTACAGTTAGTTGATGACGTAGTTGGAGGATGATTCTGAATGAAATGTTGTTTTTAGTATAAAACAAATTAAAGTAAATTGCGTGCGACACACTAAATTAATACAGTTATGAGATAGGACAGTATCGTCAGTTAATAACCCTTAAAATAAAACTATCTTGGTTAGAGACCGTTAATATTTTATACCAAGGAGAAGAGTTGGTGGTTTTCTGGGTTGGCCCACAAGAAAATGCATATAGAGGGGACATGCTTGAGGGGAAGTCAAAGTAACGTTCACAACGTATCCTTAAAATGCGATCGAAGACTAGGACCTAAGGTCTAAACACTCCATCGCCTTTTCCTAATACTTCCAAAATCCAATCCAAAAAAGTCAAATAATGAAAATGGAAAAACTAATCCATCAAATCATCGTCAGAGTAAGTCTGCTTCTTCGAATTTGGAGTAAATTCGGAGTAAGGGTGGGGCCTAATAACGGCGTAATCTATATTTCCTTTCACAAACTACAAAACCAAGTAATAACCCCAAAAGATATAAAAGCAACGGGGGCTCTATTGTAGCATCAATAAGCAGTGTAATGTGTTATCAATTTTTCAAATTTTTTGAGCAGCATTGCATGTCTAAAGAGTGTGTTATGTGGCAGCTTTCAGTCAGTACGAGTCTTTTAAAAATCCACCCCGGGAGTAGGGCCAGGACCTCTGTAGTAACTCGAGCCTTCTGGATCTTAGATTCTTGGGGCTCACATACACTACATTACAAAAAGTGTGCCCAGGACCTGAATATAGAACAGCAAGGAAAGGTTGGATGTATGGAGAACATGATCAGGAGGAAAAGGGTATATAGCTAATGAATGAATGATAACTTTATTTATACAAGGTTAAAAACATCAGTCAGACATTAATTAAAAATTCTCAAAACTGTTTTACATATGATGAAGCAGTCAAGGCAATTTCTCCAATTTTTTGCATCCTTTTTAATTGAAGCATTTTTTTTAGTAGACGAAAATTGTCTTTAATATTCGTATATTTTGGTATTACCTTGTGGGCTTCATTGAATGCTCTCCAGCCAGCGTTACTAACTTGCACCAACGATGCACGGAATGATTCGGGGTGCTCGATATACTTAAAACCATTCAAGGGCCTTTGCTTCTCCAACGAAAAATCTTTTTCTGTGGATATCAGCATCAGTTGTCCAAGAAGGGCAATGCACATGGGTGCAGGGGTTAGGAAATCAGCCCAATTTATACTTGAAGAGATCATCATTAAAGCTGTTTCTTTTTTATCTTCTCCGGAGTTAGCATCCATAAAGGCTTTGTTAAGCTTTTGGACTGTATTGGAATCTCGCTCAGACATGTTTTCTTCAGCTATATGAGAAAGATAAACTAACTGTTATTATGACAGCCAAAATGAGTCACAATGGTAAATAATTATAGTAATACTACTACTAAATAATGATGATAAAAACACTACTACTACTACCACTACTACTACTACTACTACTACTAATAATAATAATAATAGACGAATTGGCAAGGAATAAGACCTGGTTGTGGTTTCAATAAAGGGCATCGAAGAAGACAGATAAGCTGTTGATGGCGGCACAAAGCCAATCACTAAGAACTAAAGTACACAAAGCTAAGATAGATAGGTCACAGAATTACTCTCTTTGTGGTACGTGCCGACAGAAAGATGAGACAGTAAGTCAACTGTTGGGCGAGTGCCCAAAGTTGGAAAGGAAAGAATATAAACAGAGACACGGTGGAGTAGCTGGGCTCTGCATTGGGATCTGTGCAAACAACATATGGAAAGGGGTGACAAATTGTACACACATTCCCAAAGATGTTGAGGATATTGAGAATTTCTAATTACTTTGGGATTTTTTTCTACAAACAAACAAAATGAAATGCAGGACAAGTTACAGTCAATATGAAAGAAATATGAGAGCAGTTATAAAGAGGGTTGCCAACTGGAAGTTAGGGACCATGTCCAGACAGTTTGTAAGAATCTGAGCTTAACACGTGGTTCCTAAAAGGAAGGCAAAGTGCTCGCCTGTGAGTAACAGACGTCCTATTACTCGATCACGAAAAATGCTAGAAAAATTAGGGAATTTAGAACAGCGCCCATTTGGCATGATGTATACATTATGTGAAAGGCGTTTGTTTCCTTGTATATGGTCATTAAGTGAGGAGGTAATTAAAACGGTAGGCGAAATAATACTAAATTACGAACTGACGAGCAAACAACGACAGCTGCAAACATTTGATTAAATTTTTACCTCTGCATTCATCATATCAAGAGAGTGATAGCTTTCGAGCCATTCTTGTTCCTTACCCATTGTTTTTCCAATTAGGGACGTTCGTAATGCCCGATGCTTCGATAAAAACCCTAACAACTGCTGTTAGTGACAAAGTAGCAACTAGTAAATAAGAAAAATCATACAAGTCCATCCAAACACTCGGCAACTCAACTGAGAAGACTGAGAAGTTAATCGAGTAAAGCATTGTTTGAGCGTTCCAATGGTGAGCTGGGTTATTGAACCACACGAAAGCGGGTCAATATGTCCTACAAACATTTAGCGAAATTTAATCTGGTATCTGAGCAAAGTAACTCACCACGCTTCATGGCTGGATCGTTATGACGAAGCTACATGATTGAATAATGTTCTTGATTGCGGCCCAGAGTTAGACCGGATGAATAGGGGGAAATAAAATGTTTCCTGCGTTAAAGATCTCACATAAGGTAACGACGATGGAGGGAAGATTGACTGTTTGGTTAACCCATTGCGAGTGTTGCCTTTGAAAAAGTGAACTTTATGCGAAGGCGAACACTCGAGCGTAAAATTTAAAAGCACTGAAATTAAATCCCTTAATTTTAATTATTCTTAAAAACACATCGCCTTAAAATACTTGCAGCAATTCCTGGAGCTCTACGATAAGAAATCTAGTCTTTAGTGCAGATATCTTTTTTCTAAGTACGCCATTATTAAAATCTTTTGTGGAAAATGTGAAATAGTCGCGATGTTTTCTTGAGATCATCTAGTTTTGATCTGAGGAGTGGCCTTTTATGAATTAGCGAACATTAAAGGCGATTCGTAATTAAGTTGGTATTTTTCGTAAAAAGGTCCTTGTATTTCGTTTTTAAACCTTCCGGGAAACTATCATGTCCTGACTTCACGTAGGTATAACAGATTTGACACATTTCAAGTGCTTGACCAAAAACGTCGTTTACCAACACGAAGATTTTGTGTTGGGGAATGGCATCGTGTTGTCTTTAGTTTATACATCAAAATTTAACTAGAAATACGGTATAGCATAAAACCACGAGAGGCTAAAAAGGGTCAGCAGTGCGACTAAAGGGAAACAAGCGAATGGGAAAAATACGGTTAAAGAAATAAAAGACAAAAAACTGTATTTGTTGTGTGGGCGATTATGCCAAGATTTAGCCAGGTTAATCCAATGCCAAACCAATCGAGACGCTCACCACGGGTGCATGGAAACCTCGTATAATCTTTCGGGAAAAGAGCATTCAAAACTATATCCACTCCCTGAGTTCGATTCACTGTTCTCAACGTGCTTTAGTTTTACGCACATAATTGATGATAATTATGCATACCTCTTCAATGAGGCTTTTGGTATATATACTACCTTATTTAAAGTATAGACTGATAGTATTACTATAAGTTGCGAATAATGTTATCTTCTAGAGAAGTACAAAGCACACCAAATGCAACAAAAGTGTCATTTTCTGAATCGATCCGAAGCACCAAGCTCGATGTGGAGTAAAAATGAAACTTGCTTTTAATGCGTTGATTAAAAACCCGCAGAGTCGGCCCCGGGGTGAAGCAAAATATGAAATTACAAATTAATATACATAGATAAATTCCCAGAAGTAATGAGATAGATAAAAAAAAAAACGTTGTACTCCTTTTTCAAAAATAGGGATTTTGCTGCAACAGTCGGACATCTCTTCTTGTCTTTCTTGGAATACTGTTAGTCGATGCATGACAAATGTATTGAATGTTAAATTCATCAAAATCTGACTTTGCCTTTCGACTAAGGAAGTTCAAAGAACCATCCTTTGTTAAGAACTTGCAATGATTTACCAGGAAAATACTTGAATTTCATATCCCTTCAAAATGAAAACAAGCCTTCTGGATCGATCGATTTCTACCTGGATCATACGTGAAAGAATTCGTCCTTAATTATACTACAGACAAATAAAAACACCGTCTTGCACGCAGTTTGCACGTGAAAGTTGTTGGACTTTGCATATGACAAAATTGGACTGGACTGGAGTGACAAAACATGTACTGGATAAAGTATGGAGTGATAAAACATGCGTGACATAACGTGCTTGATAAGCAATGAAGTTTTTTACCCATCTAAAGTTCCATAATGAACGTTACTACGCGTAAGTCGATTGTATCTTACCCTCTCTTGATCTTGTTTAAATACCGTTTAAATATCATGAATGAACTATAGATACCCGCTAAGCTATGTACAACTTACGCGTAGTTATCACGCATGTTTTATCATTCCATGTGTTATCACTCCAGTCCAGAATGCCTCGGGTCCTTTTACGGTTCGTACGTGAAGGAATGCAATTTGTTTACGAGATTAAATCTCTCTGTATAAAATTCTAAAAAGTCGCAATCATTATGAACATATTGCCTATGCATAATGTTATCGACAATGGAGCGCATACTGCTCCTCTATTCTCCACATTGGAAATTCTAGATATTTTCCAAGTCAATATGCTCGATACTCGATCGATACTGCTAAATTTGTGTTTCGCTACCACAATAATATGCTGCCTCTACTCTTCCTCGATCTGTTTATGACAAACAGTCAACTCTATAGATATGACACAAGAACAGCCAGTAATTATCGAGTGCATTCCTGTCGTACGAACATCAAGAAATTCACAATTCGTACCATGGACCTAGAATCTGGAACTGTCTTCCTGCATCTATTACGAACTTTTCAAGCTTTTCTATCTTTAAGACCAAAGCCTGCAAAGTGCTAGAATTTCTGTTAAAATAGTTACTGAATTAGTTTAGCCGCACTTCTTCGCAACCCTAGGCCTTATTTAATATAATATTGTGATTTCGAGGTAGCTTCTCCTATAAGCCTGGTGGTTTCTTGAGGTCTCCTCTCATAACAACTTGCTGTATCCTTTAAAATTTGTTCCAACATTCAATATATAGTCATTCTAGGCTATATTCAATAAACGCGTTAACTCCAATTCATCCAGGAGATTTATCTTCAAAAATTCAGGATCGACTGGCCTCTAACGAAAAAATTTCGTAAGCTTCCTCCAGTTTAAAAATTCGATCCCCGTGTTGCTTCAATCTGTTCATTGCCTTTAATTTTCTCGTCATATTATATTCTAATTTCCCATCCTCGCCAAGATGCCAAACACTCTCACACTGTCTTGCCTACTTTCCTCTTATCCACACTTACCATCTCAAAAACTCTTGCAACAGGTGAATTGCGAATTGTGTTTCTGTCTTACTTACCATTACAATTAACGAGCAACAAGATCTGTCCTAATCTGCGAGCCCAGATGAATTTTCAATTTTGACTATATCTTGGGCATGCAAAGCCAGGCCGAGCCTGCGAACGCAGTGGTATTTTCTGTTCTCGCTTCTCGCTGCCCTAGTTGCCCAATTTTCCTCACACTGAGCCACTTATTGACCAAACGAATAACTAGATCCCCTTAAAGTTTGCTGATCTCGATAACTTTACTTGTAGTCTATTGGCGCTTAACGCCCAAGTTGCAGAGTTACCATTGCAAGAACATATGTGTAGTGTCACCTTATCTGTACCTTGCGACAAATCACAAGACATAATCTTGTTAATTTCGTGGCGTTACTAAAAAGCAATAATTACAACTTAGGTTTTTGACGATTAAGCGAAATATGATAAATTTGACTCTTGGTTCGCGATAAACTGAACTGACTCACTGACACATTGAGATTCATCGAAATAAAAGAAGCATTTCACTCTGTCAGCCTGGCGACGTTTTCCATTGTCCCTCGGTTATTTTCAGTTTTAGAATTAGCAATCAAGTCACGATAAGGGGTTTAAAATGTATCTAATACATCTCAGTACTATCCACTGTTGCACCTTCGTAAAACACAAACATTCTACGCCTTTTCACAGTTTCAGTTTTTGATTTATAATAAGCTCCTTTGATTCGGGGCAACATTATTCACGACCCAGGGGCAAAACTGATCTTTGACTAGGGAACCCAAAACCACAGTTAATTTCCACAAAATACAAGAAGGCTTTTTTCCAATCAGTGGAAAACATAATTGTCCATTAAAATGGAGAAAATATGCTGACTATAAACAGTTTCGGCAAAGCATCATAAAATCAAAACAAATCTATCCAGTTCAGTTCTTTCCTACTGCATGTCGAATCGTATTTCGTATTTCTCGGAACTGATATCGAAATGTTGTTCGTCGATGCAAATAACACTGACCTTTTCAGACAAGTAATTTTTGCTTGTTGAATTTCAGAATGCTAACTTTGCCAATCGACTGAGGAAGATCAAGGAGCAAGCTACGACTATTTCTAAATGCAAGGTATAAAGTCTTGCAGTTTTGTTTAGCAAGCATACACATCAATGCATATAATAAAAACAAGCGGTGGGTGGTTTTATGCTCTAAAGCACGAAAAGCTATGTCATATGTAATCTAAAATTAACTGAAGTTTGCTTATGGAACACCAGTCTGGTAAAACCTTATCAAAAGAGATTATTTTCTTCATTTCGTGACGCTACTGAACAGCACTTCCCTACATTTTAGTTCATTAACGTTAAAGAAACTGAGTGCAACGTTGGAGAGTATACTATAGCTATTAATAAAAACTTCACCGCTACAGAAGAGCAAATGCCAGCCGAAAAACACTAAGCGAACAGCACAAACCTGTGAAAAAAAAACTGGTGCTTGAGATAATTTCCACTCTTCCGTCGTTAACTTTGAAATTCTGAAATGATTTAGTCTTAGCTTGGGGCACTGATAATGCCCCTCTGCGACCATCCCAGCCACGTGACATTTTATTACCAGCCAATCAAAATTGGAAATATAGGGTGAAAAAAGACAGCCTTTTTTAAAAGCCTGAATGTGATTGGTTTGCTATAAGCAGAAAGTCAAATGGCTTACACATTCAATTGTAAGAACAAGCTTTTAACATCAGACCACATTTTCAATGTCTCCGATTCGTCAGCCACACCAGTCATGTTTAAGGCTTGAATGAACATTAAGTTCATTCTAGATTGGTTAGTTTAAAGGTGAGGTGATTTTAGAATGTACACAGATTAGAGAGAGACCTTGCCAGTTTATTTCAATTAATTGTTTCCAACGCAAGCTGAGTGAGTTATCGAAGAAAGAGAGGAGTTGTTCAAGTAGATCATTCTGTCAAAGGTTTGTGACGAACTATAACTTAACTCGACTTAATCATTGATCTTGCTCTCTACTAGATTTCGGGCGCATAGACTGGAAGGTGTTATAAACAAGTGTTCATGTGTTTATGTGGTGGCTGCGAAATTAACTTTATCTGATCTTGCACATGATTTTTATTTGATCATTCAAATTTACTTTGTCAAAGACGCGAAATTATGAGGAAGACGACGAATGAACTTTACACGCCGACACTATTCGCCGGGGGAACAAACCGGCTGAAAGAACTTCATCGGGAGTTTAGAAGCCTTGTATTTTGTCTCGAGTTTACACCGACCAACTCAACTTTTCTTACTAACGAAATTCATGTATCGTAAGAAAGCGCATTCAAAGCTCTTCCGCTACTTTTTTTAAACACGAGTGGAATTTACTTTGTGTTGGAGCGCTTGATAAATCATACATAATCATAAGCTCTTTCGGGTGGCAACGTTTCTCATGATTGAGAAGCAACACTGCCAGTAACTCCTGGAGTGACAACCGTTGCTAATTTCGACGTAATACAAGAAATGTTTCCTTAATAAATCGACAACACTGCGTATCTATTTGCCTATCAATCATAACAAATAAGTACCGGCTGCAGTTTCTTTAAAATATTCAGACAACTGCGTCTTTAACTCTGATAAACTGATTACTTATTTCAAAGTCATTTTCTGAGAATAGCCATGATGATCATTAAATCGTGGTTGACTTGAGCTGCGAGTCTGCTAGTCAAGAGTAGTTTGTTGTCATTTAAAGGCATATTAATTGATTTTGATGATTAAAAAAATTCCTCCAACATTATCATGATTTGGATTTTCAACAATGAATATAATTCTTGAAAGTGAAGAATGCTGCCTCGATCTGTACCCTGACTCCAGAGCTTCGTTCTCAAAATACCTGAGATGAAGTAAACCTAATTGTGCTCCGGTTTGACAAATTATAAAAGCTTAGCTTAGGCGCCTGGCTGTCACTGAATTAGGTAAGACTGGAAAAGAAACCTCTTGGGCTTCCACATTGCAAGTTACTGCCCGGCTTGTTGCGTCGTGCTAATTATTAAACTAAACACAACTATAGAATGCAAGCGTTATGAACGCAGCCAATAATTATTATTTTATTTTCGAGTGAATTCTGTGCATTTCTTGAGTCATCCGCCATGAAATATTTGTTTATTTATAAACATTTGTTTTATTTTCCGAGAAATAACAGGCTTTTCAGTTTGTGGACCTCCAAAAATACAAATTTCCTGTTATGATTTCTGGGAAGTCTGTGGAATTCAATGATTATATTGCCTAAAAGTTGTAACAAGTCTGCATTTAAGGGTTATTTACTGTCTAGTAATAGTTGACACTAGAGTATCATTGGTCGTTGTGTATCTCTTTGAAATATACCAATTCATATTGAAGGTTTTCACATACACAACATACAATTGGTGAGATAAAAGCAGGAAACACAAGATTACCTATATGTTCTGACTCAGGCCGCGCGCCTTAAGCAGTTTTTAACTCTCGCGTTCTAGTCAAATTAATCAATTTAAATCGTTTCCAATAAACAATTTGTGAATGATAAACTAATGTGTCTGGAAAATCCTCCAAGTGCTAAATGTGCACAGTCATACGCCACTTATAACTTACGTTCGCGCTTGTCGACTTCGTTCAGTCCATAATTTCGATCAAACACAAGATTTTCTCTTTCGTGGCCTGTGAGTTTTTTTTGGTTAAGAGAGTAAAACGAGACAAAGAAATCAAAATTTCACAAATAACGCATAAGAGTGTCGAAGTGTGACTTTACAATGACTGTCACAATGACTGGGGCTAGCATGGCGAACGAATAGGTCGTGTAATGTTGAGCAGGAAGCAGTGATTGCAGTTTTTCATCTTTATACACCTCTAATGTCTTCCCAGAGGAGGAGCGAATAGTATCCCATGATGCAATTTTCTCGGCGCATCACGCACCTTCGCAGTTATGGCGGATTCCAGCGTGAAATAACGCCGTTTTCTCGCCGGCCTGTTTAATTTTCTGTTCCCTTAAAAGGTAAGAAAATTGCATTAGTTTGTTATTTGACATGATTTCTCTGATATCCAATTGTTCAATAACGTAACATCCATATAGAAACCTTTGATTTGATTGTTTTACAGAGCCTTTGCTTAACAAAGTGTTCAATGAGCCGTAGATAGGTCATGAATATTTACATTTTGTTGGTTTATTTGATGATCTTTTCCTAATATGGGCTTCACGCTAGCGAAATGAAGTCCTGATAATTGTACAAGCAAAGAAGTACCCAGAAGTACCCACATTTTAAAGACTTTTGAAGCGGCAAAAAATCACTGAAATTTTGTATCCTCGGACACATTTCAACACCACGTGTGGGAATATATGCTAAGTCTGCTGCAGGCCTCAATCGGTTAAGCGCTTTCGAAAGCGTTGTCTTACCATAGCAATCATTTTTTACTTTCGAAATGGATGTGTTTGAACGGATTTTCACTGTTTTTATTAATGAATGCGTTAAAGGAGCTATGAATAATGGGGTATTTTACTGCGAATCTTATAGGACAATGGACTCCAAAAAAAGGAGCCACGTAGCAAGTGGTAACACGCCAAACAAACCTACTGAGAAGCGCGCACGAGATTCTAGAAGAAACATCAGAGGACCTCTGGACTTTTCGTCAGAGAATGTAGAGAATCTAGAACCAATCGTAGAGAGGATGCATCCATTATTTGTGCAGGTCGTTCCTTTCTGCCTGCACGAAATCAGACCAGTATCCGGCAACGAATACACCGGCCACTGGCCCAACTCCCCGATCCTAGAAATATGCCCTAAGGTAGTTGAACATAGTCTTGTTAAAGCAAAGGCCCGGAAGCTGCCCCCCCTCCCCCCTCCCCCCATGCCCAAGCAGGGTTTTAAACCATAATTTGCTTCTGCAGTTAATGAAGCAAATTCCCCTACAGTCCCTGTTACCGTCAGCCCTTTTTGAAGTTGTGGTACTTTTTTCATGGTTTTTGCAATTACCTTGCTGTACAAACTGTGTTCAACTGTCTTTTAAGAATCTGAAGATGTGCTTTGTAAATAACTTTTGCGTGGGTCATTCAGGGAGGTTCTGGTGAATTATGTCAGGAAAGTTGGCCATTGCAATATTAAAAGGTTCTCTTCAGTTGCTTTAGCTGTTAACACTAATAAAATTGTGGTATCGACTATCCTTGCTTTTACTACCAAAAGAAGAAGCAAGAACTTTGATGAAAAAATGCATTTTGTACATTTATTAGCAATTTTATATATTGTATTATTGTGTAGATCCTCATTGGATAAGTTGTTCATGGGGAAGATATTTTTAACTTGAAGGAAAAAAGGTTCCGAAACTCAAAGCAAATTGGTACATTCGTTCCAATAAGATGTGATCAGGTATACATAGCTGAGTTGTTTTGCTTTGAGATTTGGAATTATTTTGTTCTTTCATGTTATCACTAGAGAATATTATAGCTATTGTTTCGGTGATATTTTATACTGTTTATTCACAAGCTGATAAGTTTGTAAGGCTCGTGTACATAATCCACTAATAATCCACCTAATCCAGTGCCACTGATGATTGGCATCAAGCCTCAGTTTGAGTGTGACCCCCTGATGTGGTTATTTTAGAAGGAAAACTTGCCCAATTAGTTATTATTATTTAAAATTATATGTTTTCTCATTTTTCATTGACATCGAACTTCAACAAAAATTCCTACAGTGGTATTCAGCTGAAAAAATTAGTTTCTTGATGTTGTCCACAGCCACAATCGCAAAATGATGTAATATGAAAAGATTGATTACACAGGTTTCAGAGGGTGTTATCTGATTTTCCTAAGAAAATCCTCCTTGACCTGTATAGTTTTTCAGATCATGTACCCAGCTTATTGAAAAATTTAATATCTTATATTTCACCAGATACTAGACTGATGAAATACCAGGATTTTTTGCTTTTACTAAAAAATCATATCTTCATCACGTGCAGTATCCTCACGTGTGAGGATATTGGTGTCACCATGGTTGCTAACTTTTTGGAACATTATTGTCTTTATTTCTCCTTTATAACTTTATATCCGAGTTTCATAACATTTTTGTGACAGGCATTTTGCGATAGATGACCACTTTAATTGCACTATTTTGCTGTTTCGAAAATGAATTTTAAAAAAATTGTGTTTTATGTAGGAATTTCATCAGTATCTGTAAAATAAACAGAACATTACATTGCCGCGTGGGGATACAAATTTTATCTTCGAGTGCTGAAAGTATCTCTCACGAGTGAGCAAAGCAAACGAGTGAGAGATACTTTCAGCACTCCAAGATAAAATTCGTATCTCCAAGGGGCCATGTAATATCCTATATTTATTATCTAAGCTGCATTTGGAATGGAAAATGAGTAATAGAATCTGTGGCTGTGGAACAGTATTCAGCTTCTTCTAATATTAATGTCAATTACTGAATTGTAAACATTGTGTGGATCATCCTTTTCCCAGCTCCCCTTTTTCACAATGTTCAGTCCTCCTGAGAATCTAAACTCTGAAATGACTGGATACCATACTCTTTTAAGCTTACACAATTCTATAGACATGACTTGACCATGTTGCAGGGCTTTTTTTAGTTTTGGAATTTTTTTCACCCCACAATACCCCAGGATAAACCATTTTCCATCTGCAAGAACCTCAAATTTTAGTGCATTACAATCTGCAATGTTCTCAGGTTCATGTTCAACTCTGATTGGCACCGTTTCCTTTTTAACTCTCAGTTCATAACACTTGTTAAGACCTTCCTGGTATCGCTCCTCCCAGTTTGACCCAATGATAGGGAAATACTCCACAAACTCCTGCTCCTCGGTGCTAGGACCGGTATCAGCTCCATGCTCCGGCTCTGAACTATCAGGATCACTGTCACATTCATCCTCTTCGTCCTCTGAGTTAATGAGTAGGTCTCTCAGTGGATCAACAATCCTTTCTTCCCCATCCTCGTCTTCTGGATCTCGGTGAGAGTGAAAACTGGCGAGACAAAGACGATTCTCGTGATCGAAACAATTGCATGATGATGGCACATCAAGATTCAAGGGTGGAAGTGTTTCGTCGATCTCCTTGCTATTTGCAATTTTCTTTGGGCAAACAGAAGCTGTCGCTGGTGCAGGAACGAGATCAAAATCCCATAATAGAGTAGCAGTAAAAGGTGCAGCTCTCGGATCAGTGTCATCGTAAAACTAAAGGAATTCGAAAACAAAGGGTGAGCATGTATGTTTATAACAATCTGAGAAAATATTTTGCATTGTTTTTGAACTATGACTATCATTCTTACCGTAAAATCGCAACTTGTTTTCAATGACACCAGCGCCGGAGTACTTTCAGAAGCAAACAAAACG
>JBBMOI010000013.1:4372500-4422500 GCA_038088405.1 Porites divaricata | reverse complement strand
TGAGCCCGCGTTACGGGCAGGTGATACTGGTCAGCGGATACCTTGTTTTGACAGCTGTCAATTGATCACAATATTGATGTGCAATCAGTTTCCTCCTGGGCTTCCTGGGCTCCCAAAGTAGTTAGAAAGTGTGGTGCAGACGGACGGCGGGCGGGCGGGCGGTCGGTGTACGGTCACGTGATTACCAAATTTTCTGGGATGGGTAGATTACCTTAGCTATCGAGCTCCGCCAACGCGCGCGCGAAGCGCGCGCGTGGGAGCTCCGCTATGATGCTTTACCTATTTCTTTTACTCAAATCTTTGGAAACCAGATTCATCGATATTCAACAAGATACTCTGACTTTTACCGACCTCATACCTGTAGAACAAATATTTAAAAATTTTCGATCCTGTTTCAAGGTCCTAGAATATGGAATTCATTACCGAACGACATCAAAAATGCCCCGTCTTTTAGTATATTCAAGCGTGTGATCAAACCATTTTTAAGGGTCAGACAGAATGCAACCTAAATACCTTAACAGCTTATGTCTATATTGCCCTCTAAACACACTTATATACTTAAATAAACGACTTTTTTCTTTATTTCTTAAAATACCGCCTAGTATTTAAATTGCCCGTGGGGGGAAATCTCTATTCCTCATGAGCTCGGCTTCTCGGAGATTTCCCCGCCACAGTCACTCCAACCCAAAGTAATGTACAAATTTTAAATTTAATGTTAATTAACCTATTTATTATCGCTTCTATTTTGCTTGTAATTTATTGTGTGTGGCAAAATAATAAAATAAAAATTGTTTTTGTTTCGTTTTCGTGGTTACTTTCCTTTCATTTTCTGTTATTCAAAGCTATCGCAGCATGTCAATGAAGGATTTCTTTGAGTGTCAGATTGCTGTAAATGTGTTGATAAGTTTTCCCCACCAAGTTAGGTCCTACTTATTCTGGCAATATGGGGCGTAATAACGAGTTCAATCTTTTTGTTGTTAACCGTTCGTGGGATTCGCACTTTTGAAAAGAGGAAAGTTATTTTTAGTTGGCTTGTAAATTCCGATCCCGACATATTTTTTCTGCAAGAGACATACAGCACTCGAGACATTGAAAATATCTGGAGAAAACAATGGAAAGGCGAACTGTTCTTCTTGCATGGCAGCAATCATAGCAGAGGTGTTCTAGTACTGATAAGAGATATTTTAGATTTCAAATACATTCTACCAAGGTAGATTCTCAAGGTCGCTACATTTTTCTGGAGGCTTATATTCAGGATTTACCTTACTCTCTTTTAAACATTTACGCCTCAAATAAGTGTAGTGAACAATTTCTCTTCCTCAAAGACGTATCGGATATTCTAAAAGGTGCGAGAGTGGAACAAGGTCAGCTGACAAGGTCACCATTCATATTCGGTGGGGACTTCAGTCAATATCATTCTTGACGACGTTTTAGATGGGCAGGGCGGGAATAGTAAAAGGAAAAATTCTGGAAAAATTGTCGAAGACATGTCCTTTGAGCTTGATTTAGTGGATATCTGGCGCATAAGAAACCCAGCATTTTCACATTTTACTTGGCGTCAAAAGAAACCAATCAAAGCCAAAGGCATAAGCGATAGTTTACAAGATGACATAGATTCAGTGGACATTAACATGTCAATTAATTCAGACCATTCAGCAATAACGCTCTCTATAAATGGTTTAGATGATCCTGAAAAAGGACCTAACTTCTGGAAATTTAATTCAAACCTAGTAAATGATTCAGCTTATTGTGAACTTCTAACCTCTGAGTATGCCAATTGGCTAGAGGAATTCAAAGAAGTACAAGATAAACGTGTCTCATGGGATTTAATTAAATACAGCAAACAATCAGATACAGCAAAACTAAAGCCCGTGAAAGAAGAGCGAAACTACAAAACCTAGAGGAAGATTTAAAGGAATGTATGGAAAAATGCGACGCCGATCCAAATATTAAAAATCTAGAGGAACTCGAGTGTCTTCAAGACCATTGCATCACACAAGGTGCGATCATTCGTTCTCGGGCAACTTGGTACGAATTCGGCGACTTAGAGAAATAACAAATATTTTTTGAATCTGGAAAACTCCTAAAAAGAAAAGCACCCTGCGGAAAGTCTTTAACAGGGAGGGAAAGTTAACTACAGACACTATACAGACCCGCTAAACAAATAATGATGAATGATTTAGAAGCATTTTACTCTGACCTTTATGATGGCAGTACATGTGCAGACATGGGGTCTTTTTCCTCATTTTTAAGTGATCTTAATGAAATTGCCTCTTTAGTAGATCGGGGAAGAAAAATGTTTGTGAAGGCAAATTGGGATATGGGGAGTGTTACAATGCTTTGCAGGCCTTCCAAAAGAATAAATCACCCGGAAACGACTGCTTAACCGTTGAATTTTACCTTGCTTTTTGGCCCGTGTTTGGGACTTTGTTGGAGGAAAGTCTAAATTACGCCTTTTAGTACGGAGAGCTTTTAAATTCACAGAGACAGGCTGCTATAATTTCAGTTGAAAAAAAAGGAAAAGACAAAAGGAAAATAAAGAATTGGCGTCCAATATCGCTTATTACATGTAATGTAGATGCAAAAATAGCGAGGGGTAAGGCAGGGGGATCCTCTTTCTGGCTATCTTTTCATATTAGCTTTGGATATCTTAGCTATTAAGATAAGAAACAATAATAATAACCAAGGCATTAGGATAGGGGAAAAAATTGTTAAACTCATCACTCTTTGCGGATGGTATGACCTGCTTCGTTAAAGACATTAGGTCTTAATCAATCCTATTCGAAACCTTAAGGACTTTCGGAGCGTTTTCAGGGTTAAAAGGAAATAAGGATAAAACCGACGAATTAGCGTTAGGAAATAGTGGATCTCTCTGTGAAGGGCATTTGGATATGTGACATTATCAAGATTCTAGGTGTTTATTTTGGTGGTGACGCTAAAAAAAGAGAAGAACTGAACTTTTGGAAGACTCTGGAATCAATTAAGAAAACGATTAACTTAAGGAAATGGCGAGGCCTATGTCTTATAGGTAGGATACAAATTGTAAAAGCCTTTGCCATCCCTAAGCTTATGTTTAGAGCATCGGCTATATTTCAGTCTCTAAGGATCTCGTGAAAGAAGCTGAATCGCGGATCGTTTATCATTTTATCTGGAACAGAAAGGACTAAGTAAAGCGCAAAGCAGTTATTTCAGAAGTTGAGAATGGTGGCTTGAACATGCATGCTTGATACTCAATCCGTGATTCGCACCAAGCGGGTGATATGCTTACAAAAAGTTTTAGAGGACTATGAAAGTCCGTGGAAAATGTTTTTAAGGAGAGCTTCTGAAACCTATTGGTGGGAAGTTATTACTGCATTGTAATTTTGAGGTTTCTAAACTAAATATTTCTTTGCCAGCTTTCTTATAGGCAATGTCTTGTCGGATGGTCAGAATTGAACGCAAGGGAACCTAGTTCAGTACACGAAATTGTAAATCAAGTCATTGGTAAGGAACAACAAGTTTTCTCTGTGTTGAAAAGAAATCTGTTTACCGAAGATATAGCGGATCAAGGCTTTTGTAAAATCTGGGACTTACTTTCTGTTATGAGTGTAATTAATTCCACGCCAGCAGCCTGGCGTTTGTTAATTCGAACAGCTAATATCGCACCAGTGCTTTCTCCTCTGCCGAATACACCAACTATTTTGATAAATGATGTTCCAATTCTTGATGCTTCTTCAAAGCACATCTATCGGCCCGTTTCTGGCAAAAAACAAAACACACCTACCGCTAAAGAGAAGCTATCTGCAAAGTATCATTATTTAACTATTGACTGGAAAAGAGTTTAATTATTATCTTTCTGCACAACATTAGAAACAAAACGTTTTGGAAACGCGTCTTGTTCTGGCTAAGAGACAACAATATTATTGTTGAGAATTTAAAAGAAGAGGATATAAAAATGCCAAAAGGGTATGCCCCCCTTCAGGGGCTCATTGCTAGGATTAGGCGTGTTTTAATACAACATTGAACTATATATTGCCGGGTAAAGAGGCATATTAAATAAACTTATTAGTAAGTGGGAAAAGTTAATCAATATAATGTGATCTCATTAACAATTAAATATTGTACATAAATATAAAGATATTTGTACTTTCTGTCAACTTAAACGTTAATGTCTGCTGCTTTTTTTTTGTTTGTTTCGTTTATTTGTTTGTTTGTTTTTCCTTTTTACTTTTAGTGTACTCTGTAAAATGAAAACTTCAAATGAAAATTAATAACTTACAAAAAAAAATCAAGCCTAGTCGGGTCCCTTTGGAAATTTTCTGTTTTACGTCACCCTAACCATTTCATACTTGCAGGCGTTCAGCATTGTTTAGCATTGGAACGTCAACATTACCCAACGATTCCTCGCGGCCCCTGTTCAAGAGCAAATACTAGAAATTTTTCTAGTGTACTAAATGTATATTTTAACTGTAAGTACTTTCCTTTATATACGCGCGAGCTACCAGAATGGCTCCTCGGGATTTCGCCCAGTGCGGGGGCAATAAGCTCTAACGAAAGATTATTCAGTTGAAAGTAGTACAGCAATTGGCAGTACCAGCGCATTTAAACCTGTTTACAATTTTGCTTTCGAATTTTTGGACCTCGACCTTGGGAAATTTGGGGAGTAAAACCCAATTTTTTTTTTCAAGCCAAGTCAAATGCAATTTCTTGTTTGTTGGAGAGGTGTAAATGGTTTAACAACAACGACAAGCTTTATTTGCATGACCATACATGTACATATAGTATTGCAAAAGCTACTTTATGAGAAAAACAGAAAAACTAAAATTTCATCTTATTTCAGTTAATTTTCTTTGCTAACAATTTGTCACTGAAATCAAAGCAAGCTTAAAAATATATTAAACCAATTGCAAATTAATATTATAGTAATTTGAGGAGTTCATCAGTTCATTGATCGTTGACGTGTAATTGGGTAATATTTGGAATCAAAGATTGAACTTTATGGTATTATAGGTTTAAAGAGATGTCATCTTATAAACGTATCAGGATAGAAAAAAAATTGGGTGAAATGTAATGATAAAGTGTTCTGTCTTATAATTTCCTATTTTTTCTCTATTAACTGATGAAAAAGTGAATTGCTCGTTCTTGGCCTCACTGTATACTATTTGATTATTCTTAATATTGGTTGTTGTCTATAACACCTAATTTTTTCAATACATGCACTATCTAAGAAAATTCATTTTTATCGGTATCATTTGCTGCAAAATCACAAGAAAAACAAAAACAAAAACAAATTGGCCATCATCTCGTCATTCCATCCAATCAGCGCACGAAAATTCGCTTTAAGTTGTTGTGGTAAAACATCAATTTTCTTTTCTCGTTGCCCAGTAATTTGGCTTAAATTCTTTCTGTCTTTTTTCCTACTTATCTTGTTTAGAGGTTTGAACTCCTTTTCAGTGACATCTTGAGTCATTTCTCCAGCTGTTTATATTTAATTATTTATATACGCTGTATATATTATATAAACTTGGCTGATCTTAACTTATATTTTAATATAACACGATATTATATAATCTAATACCAAGTTACGATTTTGGTAATAGTGAAAACAATAATACATGTAATAATAATTTTCGACAATTTAATTCATATATAAGCAAAGATACCTTTCAAAAGAATGTTGATTTGCGAAAATTCTGGATTAGGGGGAAATAACTCTTATATCACATGTTAATCAGTGATATATGACGATCTGTAAGAAAATTAAAAATCTTTGATTGGTTATTTTATTAAAGGAAGACATAAGTATTGCTCGGTTATCGACCTCAGTCAACTATCTTATAAAACATCAAAGATATTGGACTAAACTGAAGCCATCAGGTTATTTATGATTTTCCAAGACGCAATGAAAGGAATTTGATTGGTGTTATTAAAGACCAATACCACAATGCATCCAAACAACCATTCTAATTTCACCGTGTTGACAAACCTAAGAAATCAGTCAAAGGAACTTCTATGGAAATATAGAATGTAAAGATATAGATATAGATCGTTTTCACTCACGTGGTCAGCAGCTTTGCCAATTGCTTGGAATAAAAGAAAGTTTCAACATGTGAAAAGAGTTCAATTTCCACAGGAAATTTTTGTACACAAACATGGCGGCCGATTCATTGTTTTGTACACAAATATGGCCGCCGTGACGTCATGTGAAAACGATCTATTTACGGGAATTAAAAATGAACATTCTAAAACTTCCTCGTTTATAAAAGGAATAAGAGGTCATGCAACATAAAAACAATTTAATGAAGAATAATTAATAAACATGATAATAACGATTTTTAAATTTTCAACCTCGGATAATGCATTTCTAGCATTCTGATTGGTTCACTCAATCTTGGTTGTCAGCTCATATACAATAGTTTGACCTTATAAGGAAAACGATTTAATTTCTCTCGGACAAAGCGGCGGTAAAAAGTAAATTTCGTGAGCTTTGTACCTACTAACAACAAAAAAACTGGAAAATGCCATACCAGCAGCACAAGAAAGCCACAAACTTTGGTTTGAAGTTATTTAATGGTAAGCGTCTCCGAAATTTTTCTTACAAATTTAAAGAAATTAAGTTTATAAGCTTACGAGCTGATTATGTAACAACATCAACAAAGTTTCAGAATGGCTTGTAATTCCTTGCAGGAGTAAGTTTTCAAAACCATTAGCAGATTTTTTACGTGTTTGAAGATCTTTTACACCTCCTAACTTTTTCGCAAGTCCATAACGGGTCTCAAGTGAATTGTACAGTGAGCGGCTTTCCATTGGAGGTCATTGAACAACAACAACAACAAACTTATTAAAGAAGCTGGGTCTTTGTGCAGCTCCGATTCAGTGGAAAAAGAAAAAACGAAATTGACGAGCAATCAGGTCGACATATCCAGCGTCAAATTCCACAGTCACAGCAAGGAAAATCGAAAACAGTGTTTGTCGAGAATAATTTAAGCACAGTGTCCTTCCCTTCCAGATTTTTCAGAACTTAAGCAACAGCGTTTTTGAGCGACGGACGTCAACCGGAAGTGAACTTTTTTGCGTCACTGGGCGGTGGTTTGGTTGAAACTCTCGAGTAAATCGTCATTATAGGAGGAAAAAAATTAGCAATACAAATTTGTTAGCGTCAAGGCGTATAAAAAGGGAGAAGGTCTCACTTCCGGTTGACGTGCGTCGCTCAAAAACGTCTTTGCTTAAGCAAACGGCGCACATGTCATGTGATTTTCCCTCGCTTTACCGGAAGTTACATCAATATCCGGTCGTTTTGTAATATTCAAAATGAAATTTACTAAAGTTCAGTTGTAATTACCAGACGTTTGGAGTTTAAAAAATTTAATTAAACAATTATTCTACTCGCGCTTGTCGGATATCAGATAGTTATAGCTAACTCGGCGCTACGCGCCTCGTTGGCTATTTACCATCTCATATCCAACGCGCTCATGGAATAATTGTTAATTATATTGATTTGATTTACAAAATAACTTTTAATAATGGTATTGGAGTCAGGCACGAGTAGCACGCGAAAGGAGACCGGGAAGACTCCAGTGCAAGGGACTCTCCTTATCCTCCGCCCCTCGCGGCTCGCTTTGGTAGCCACTCGAAATGGAGAGCTTGCTGTCAGACTAGAAGATGAATTGTTTAAGGTTGATATTCATGATACGGACACCAAACGCATGAAATTGCAAAAGCAAAAATAGTGTCATTAAATATGAATAATCAACGAATTTTGAACTCGAAACTTTATTTATGTATTGAACTGGATGGCACTGGACAGTCTTCAAGTAGTTTTTCAATGGCACGGTGACCAAAATTCATTTAAATACAATTTGACAATGAAGTTTATGACACAGAGTTCTTTTTGTTACTTGAAATATGAAGCAGACTAATAGAGGATGAAATATCTTTCATCCTTTCTTGGGCATACTTTAAATCAGTGGTACTTCATGGAATAAAAGACATATTACCCATAAGGCAAATCTCCTTTTCCATTGAAAAGTCATCATGTCTTATTGGTTTGGGATACCTGTGATTGACAGAATACATTCGGAAGAAACTCGATCTATCAATAGAACTCGCTTGTGTAAACATACGACAAGCTTAAAAGGGAGTTACATAACCCCGGTATGGTGATAACAAGCTCGTTCCCAGGGTCCTCTCCTAATCGATCACATAAATATAATGCTACATAAATGTCTGTAGCCACATTCCAGTTGAGGGATCCTGATAAGAACCATGGCTTATTTTCCTTCTACAGTTTAGTAGTCCCTTTTGCAGAAATGATAGCTTCTGCTTACAGCCTCGTTTTGTGGAGGAAGGTCGAAGGGAAGGTTCACATGGAGGGAGGAAGATCCAAGAAGGCGGATCATCCTAGCGCCATATGTATTCGGTTTACATCGTTTTACATCGGGTAGTGTACTTGTCCTTCTCGCTACGATCTTCCTAGCTGAGAGGTAGGAATATCCTAGTACAAGGAAGATCCTAAAACCATATAAACTGCCTTCCTTAGGAAGATCCTAGTACTAGGGAAAAACCAGAAAAATATCGTTCAATGGCTTTTTGTTCTTAGAATAACCAGGCTTACCAGGAATACCATGGTTAACAAGGCGTTTTGCACATATGCTAAAGTCTGATAAGCCTGGTTTGACAAACAAAAATTCTGGTTCGTTGAACCATGTTAGCATGTTTTGGCCCAGGGTTAATCACGGAAAAAAAGGCCGACCATTTTTTCTTTTTCGTTCGCCACTTTTAATTCCCTCTAGATCTTTCTCCTCTTGCGCACCACATGGACCGAAATTTCTGCATGTATACCGAACGAAATGTTGTTCCGCCTTCTAGGGTCTTCCGGTTACTAGGATCTTCCTTCGTCCATGTAAACAGGCCCTCATTTTCCTCTTCCGTAGATATGGCTTCAGCTGGTCCAGAGAGTGACGTGGAAAAATCAAATATGGCATGCTTGTTATACGGTGAGTAGCGTGACTGGAGCCAGGTCATTAACAATTAACAAAAGTTACATAAGGTCGGCTACCTTGGTTTTTTCAGGTGTACCTCTGATTGTAAAATTGGAAAAAATAGCCATGGTAACCTAAGCTAATACGAAAGAATAGGCAAAATCTCCAAAACGGTATATCTGAATGCCCTCTCTGTAATCAAATACCCACGACTTTTTTCGCAATAGAGCGATTTTCGTATGACCTTAAAAAATGGTTTCGGTAAGTGTTCGTCATCTGTTTCATAAGCCAATGGATGAAAAGATCAAAACATGGACTCTTCGTTTTCCCGCCAAAGAAAACCCTAGTATGGAGAAGGCATTGTTCGATTGGCCAATCGTGTTGCATTATGACGTCAAAGCGAAGGATCCATTGATTTTTAGAAAGTTCTCGGGCATGAAGTTTTTTTCCGCGAGCGTTCGCTTAACCAACCAAAAGCCACGCGCGTTTGTATCCGTTCGATAAACCAATCAAATCGCTCTATTTCCGTTCATTTGTTGTTTCTGTTTTGTTCGCGCGTTTTCATTTCAAGGTCATGCGAAAATCGCTCAATCATTATCATGCAATGCGCAACGCTCGTGTGGCCGAGGCCAGATTTTGTTCATTGAACGAGCAATTCCAGTTCCCTTAGTGCAGTATTCGGAACTTCGAGCGCATATGTAGTTTGAAAAGGCGTTTTGAACGGTGATCGTTATTTTATATCTTTTCTCGAACTTGTAAAAGATTATTTCTGTGCTTTCATTTGACACAGATATTTTGGTCCACCTTCCTTGCTTAGCGCTTCCGATCTTGTAATTGAACAGGGTTCAATCATGCCTTTCTTTGTTTCTTCCTTTTGCAGCTCTTTCTCCTCTCTGGTTTCTTAGCCAGGTTTCATTTCTTTCGCCTTTGATTTCCAGGATCATCCAGCGCTTTTTTCTCCTACACTGAAAAATCATCTCGAACCCTTCATCTGTATTTTGTATTTTTTTCCTTTTACATAAGCATTCATTAGGTCATTAATGGCGCTCGACATTATGGTATTAGTATCCTCGATCGGGTTACCATTCATTGTCGTTTACATTCATTAATACAGTCTATCTTTTGCCCTTGTGTTAGCGAACAGTTTTTCAGCTTTTCCACTAATAACCAACTACCGCATTTGCTAGGCTTTCAGACCAATGTCTATTAACCTTTCGGGTACAAATGATTGAGGCTTATACCTAATGACTTAAACTCATCCGGTGTGATATTACTGGTGGTGAATAAGAAGAGTGAATGAATGATTTTCCGGTAATCAGAGACCCATGTTTTGCGCACAGGATTCTGGGATCGCCAGGGGGCAAACACTGCGAGTCACTACAAAGAAATTTATGGCGCGGAGTTGTTTCTCCGTTAAAAGCAGTGTCTTTAGACATAGAATGCCGCATTTTGCCGTGCTTTTATGAGAAACGGAGGTGATTAATGTTGGTACGTTGAAATGCCAAGTTTCTGTGTGATTAATGCGATAAATTCCATCGATAAACACTCTTTGCGTGAGGTTGAGTGTGAAATTTATGTTTACGTCATATATTTCTTTGTAGCGACTTGCAATGTTTGCCCCCTGACGATCCCATAATCCTGTGCCCATAACTAAGTCTCAGATTACTGTAATTATTCATTCTTGGTATACCGTGTTAATATATTTGGGCAATAACAGAACTGTGATATCTTGGAGGATTGTAAACTCTGTAAATTGGTTAAGCTGATATAGTTTGGGCTGATTTTTCTAAAACAGATTGGGCAAGTGAATCAAAACAAATCTCTACGCACTTTACAAGCGGTCTTAACTTCTTGAAAGAATTCAGTTTACAGATGGTAGATAAGACTCCGTATGATATCAGTGCAGCTACCCAAAGAATGATGCATGATCTTGTCAACAAAGCTTATGAAGCCTTTCTTCCTGCTCAGTCAGAGCTTGACAAGATAAATGATGCGTTTGACAAAGACCTTCAAGTTACCTTGGTTAACGAAAAAAAAGCCAGTGACCAGCTTACAGAAATTAGGGTAACCTTGGAACAACTTCGAGAAAAGAGAAACACTCTACAACAAGATGTTCTTGAAGCGGAAAAGCAAGCTAATAGGGAACGTGTTAACCTTAATGAAGCCATTTCTTTTGCACAGACAAAGGAAAATCAGCTTCGCGAGACTGAAACCATAAGCACACTAAAAGCTGTAGGAGGTATCCTCATCGGAGCAGTTGTTGGCGGACCCGCTGGAGCAGTAATTGGTGCCGGTGTTGGTGGTACTGTTGCATATGTTGATATCGAGCAGGCTAGAAAGGCAGTTGATACAGCCAAGGATGCCAAGAGACGTGCAGAAGAAAGGCTAGAAGGCAAACAAAGAGATCTTCGCAAAGTAAAATCGGACCTAGAAGGATTAGAAAACCAACAGAGAGAGAAATCAGAGAAGTTGAAAATGCTTGAGAGGCACAAGCAAGAGATAAAGCAAAGAATGGAACAATTAGCAAGCTTGAGTGGCTCCGTCAAACGTTTCTTCACATTGGTGGATACCACTACATCACGAACAGAAATGATGGCGAAGGAAGCAAATGGCGAGTTACCTGACATTGCAGCCATGATGATTCCTCTGAAGGCAATTGCTGCTGACATCTGTGAAGCCCTTACTAACAGCTGTCTGTTATCCGGACATGTTGACTTTAGTTTTCGTGAGATCCAGAATATGTCATCGGGCGACATTGACCAATGGGCATGAAGACACATTTCTTTATGTCATTGAAAATTTCTTTTCACTATCTTTTAACGCTTATCAAAAGCATGACAATATTTAAATTTGCCAACAGTGCATCTTGTGACGAAGATAAGAAAATCAGGACAGCACTAATACCAAAATGTTACCCTCCACACGACTTTAGCCACTTTGGTGATGACACGCGCACGACGCGTTTGCACGGTAAAACAAAAGAAGTAGGAGTTAACACGGAACGACCGTGTTAGGATTTTGCTCATTAAAAATTTCCTTTGTTTTAGACAACACGGTAGAAACAATAGCCTTAACACGCATACCGTGACAACTACGACATGTTTATCGTCTCAACTAAAATAATAATAATAATAGCACGGATATCAATATTGTTATTTTCATGAGCGCTTAAAAATAAAAATATTTCAAAAAAAAAATTACCAAGACTGCATAAAGTATGTTAGGAAGAATATAGCTATTTTTGTTGATTTGTAATATGTTTGTCCAGATTAGGCGTAAGGCGTTTTCAACTTAGTTTCTAGTGAGGGATTTGGCAATTGTAGGTTATATTTCAATTCAGTTCGGTTGATCTAAGACACTTGATTTTAGTTATCGCTTCTTAATTCTTTTGTTGTAAGTGTATAGTTGTCCTTTGTTATGTAATATGTTTGTCCAGATTAAGCGTAAGGCGTTTTCAACTTAGTTTCTAGTAAGGGATTTGGCAATTGTAGGTCATATTTCAATTCAGTTCGGTTGATCTAAGACACTTGATTTTAGTTAACGCTTCTTAATTCTTTTTTTGTAAGTGTATAGTTGTCCTTTGTTTCATTTGCATTCGCTAGGTAATAATTATAGAAAAGCCAACAAAACTAATTGCTCGTTCTCTTTTCAATTATATACACTTTACGTCAATGTTGACTCTTGAAAGAATACTTAATTTCTTAATAATGGTTTGTTTGACTTTAGTCTATGTTTCGTGATTTTACTACCGGACCAGCCTAGTCCCTAGGCGTTCTCGGCGCGGTCAATCCTGGACTCTACCGTGAGCTGTGACGTCACCGAGAGATACTCGCCGAGAACGCCTAGCCCGCTCTTTCCAGACTTCGCGCGGACAGCGGGGCAAGAGAGAACGCCTAGGGACTAGGCTGCTACCGGACGACATTTATTCTTATAAAATAACCAAGATAGTACGCGCGCTCTGATTGGCTGACAGGAGTGTTTGCATGAGAGTATGTAAACATGGTTTGACGTCAAGATGTTTTGTTTTTCGCGCGCTAATCACGCAAGCACGAATTTGAAAAAGTTTTCGAGTTCAAAACTCGACCAGTTTACTCTATTTATCCATTCCTTCGTCGGCTGAAACTTGGAAAATCGTTACAAAGAAGGTGTGTCAATTTTTTTTCGCTTAAGCTGACATTCTAAGCGGGAAAAACCCGTATTTTGGAAAGCATCTTTTTTGCAAAACAAAGACTGATTACGCGTACAAGCTTCGTGTACAAGACTTTGCAACTGGTAGGAATTTCTCTTTTAATCAGTGTGTTAGACAAAGGAGTTTTGCTTTTTTCCTGAGGAAAGTTATTTTATAAAAGCAATAGAAAACTTTTTTCCTGTGTTTGCATAGCCTGATATAAACACTCGAGGGGTTGGGAGAATTCTCGGCAGTTATGCAAACCCTCGACTTCGTCTCGGGTTAGCATAAGTGTCTCGAATTCTCCCAACCCCTCTCGTGTTTATATCAGGCTATGCAAACACGGAAAGCGTTTTCTATTGCTTAAATAGTAACGCCTTTCGTGCAGGTGCATCTTGTTTTAATTACAATTTAGTTATGTTTATTTGCGAAAACATATTCCATTAAGTTGTTAGGTAATAACCGAATTTTGAATATGAAAGGTTTTGCTGTCTTGCAATTTTAAAAGTAGATCGGTTTTTGTTTAAGGTGAAAACTTTCAATTAGTCTGCACTTTTCCTGTTTACACAGCCGATAGCTGAACTTGCAATTTAATTCATATTGTAACACTTTGTACATAAACGCGGTTTTCAAGTTGATGATCTGGCTAGGTCTTTGTCTCAGTACTTTTGCTTTCTAAAATAACAACAGTAACAAAAGATTTCAGGTTAAAAATAGAGTTTGTAATTAGTTTTAATTTAACTGTAAGTGTTTCTGTTTATATTTCTATTGTATTATTTTGTCTTCAATGGGTGTAAAAATCATATATATGTAAGTTAGTTTTTACTGATTGTCGATTATTTCGCCGCGTCCCAGCCGAGTTATTGATGTTTGATCCACTGAAGAATAAACGCTGTTGGAACCAAGTTTAGTTCTGTTTTACCTACTGCTGTAACAGTTAGTGGTGTGATCCCGGTCCTACAGAGAAGTGACGGCTCTTCCCCGCAAGCGAGTTGCCATTTGAGTCTAGTTTTCCCCAGTTTTTTCGTCAGTCAAGCACCGAGTTCCCGTTGAGCCTTAAATTCGTTTAGAAGTGGAAAAACCTTCCGTCACAAGTATACATGCATTTGTAATTTACAGGGACAGAATACCAGAACCAAAAATCCAAGTAAATCACTCAACACGGTGTGCGACATAAAACGAACTCGACGGGAAATGAAGGAAGTAACATGAACAGATTTATTGAACCAGAGATCAATGTTCCTAGCATGGAGGTCACAACTTGACATAGAAGAATCGACGGGGTCGATTGACAAGACAAAAGGTCCCTAAGTTGTGAAATCGGTACAAGGTCGTACAAAGTCGTACAAAGTCGGTTCGAACTGAAAACAATAAAATCGAACGAAAACTTAGTTAAAAATACATAGAGTGCAAATATATCTGACTAAAAAACCTATAATACCAAATAGCGAATGAGAACTAAATAATGCTAGAAAATACACTAAATTAGCCTATAAAACGACGATAAAACTGCTGGTATCAATCAGTCAGCATACTCATGTTGAAGAGTAGCGCATAAGAGTCCTTTAAAATACCACTGTAGCTCAGTGATGACAAGACTAAATAGATTCCTCACATAAACAGAAAAGAAACGAAGTTGCAAATTGATAACCAAAACTAAGCTCAATTATTCCTATAATGAAATCGATACTGGAAAAACCAAAAGAAAAAAAACTATAGATTACTCACTTTGGTTTACACACACACCAGTGTTATCTTGAATCAAAAGCTAAGCTGAACTTGATAGTTGATGAGCACGAGTGTAGATAGAAATGAAGCCCCAATGGCTGACAGAAGTTAACACCGTGAAGTCTACATTAGAACTGGACTAACTAAGATGAAAACGCTAAATTTGTAATAAACAAAACGTGCTTGAAAACGATCTAGAAATTATTACGTATTTCCCATGCGGACATAACAAAAAAGGGCTGGGAAGGTAGCCGTGGGCTTATCAATAAAAATCATCATTTATGTAGGCGATAATCGATTTATAATAACTACCGTGAGCACGTTCGTGCACCAATAAGGGATAACGAAAAGAAATCACGTTTCAAAACCAACAGCATTAAGTGCATGAACCTACCAACAAAAGTTAAAACAATTATGTCAACACTAAAACTATAAAAAAAATTACCTATTACACTACTTGAATCGTAAAAAACTGCATAAAACGTACTAAAAACGAGATTAAAAAGTACATAAAATCACAAAAAGGCTTTCAGAAATAAAAATGTCTTGAGTGTCTTTTTAAAAGATGCTACTGAGGGGTTACTGCTAATCGCGTAGAGCAATGAATTCCATAGTTGAGGAGCAGCAGCAGCAAAAGATCGATCCCCTAACGTTGTTAAAGTCTTGAATTTCACAGGGTTAGTAGCAGTCCATCGCAATCGGAGCGTAACTTGTATTTGCATGCTTCTTTAAGACTAATAAGTTCCTGGAGATAAAAAGGCGCTAAGCAATTGATAGCCTTATACGTTAACAATAACATTTTAAATTCAATTCGGAATTTAACCGGCAGCCAGTGCAGATTATACAGCAGCGGTCTTACATGGCAGTATTTAGATTCCTGGAAAATTAACCTAGCGGCAGCATTTTGAACCCTCTTTAGCTTATTAAGCTGGTAGGCTGGCAGGCCATAGAGAAGGCTGTTACAATAGTCGACAACACTTGAGACAAATGCGTGAATGAGTGTCTCAGTGGACCGCCTAGAAATATATTTCCTAATTCTTTCTTATATTATACAAGTAATAAAAAGCATTGGAACAAATGTTATTTACATGAGAATTCATTGAAAGGGTCGAGTCTAACCATGTCCCTAAGTTCTTAACTACCCCTTTTGGTCTAATTACACAGTTTCCAATTAAAATATGATCAATGTTAACCTTGGCTAGTTGTTGCTTGGTACCAATCATTAGGAATTCTGTTTATCGTCATTGAGAAGTAGTTTATCATTGGTCATCCAATTACGTATATCATCCACAGAGTGCTGAATAGCAGTGACAGCCTCGAATTGCCCGGTGCTTTTGTTTGGACTGAAAGACACATACAACTGCGTGTAGTCAGCGTAGCAGTGAACCGTGGGAAGGTGCACCTTGATAACATCAAACAATTTACTTGTCGTGAAAAGCAACGGCCCGATGCAAGAGCCCTGCGGTACACCGAAGTCCAAATTCAAACTCTGAGATAAATTTCCTTGAACCATAACACGCTGAGATCTTCAATCAAGGTAGGAACGAAACCATTCAAGTGCCGTTCCAGATATACCAAATTTTGAGTGAAGCCGACTGAGTAAGACATTGTGATCCACAGTATCAAATGTCGCACTAAGATCTAATAAAGCCAGAAGTGTTACATGCTGTTTATATATTCATGTTCAACAAGATGTCATTTTTCACTCTCAGCAACGCTGTTTCTGTGCTATAATTCTTCCTATAAGATGACTGATTGGCAGGGTAAAGATTGTTCATGCAAATGTGACAATGAGTTTGGTTATAGACAGCTGACTCTCTCAGTTTCGAAACAAATGGTAAGTTACTAAGGGGACGAAAATTCTTGAAGAGAATGTCGAGGCCAGGTTTTTTTAAGCCTTCTTCCAGGCGACAGGAAATTGACCAGACTTTAAGGACATATTGATTAATCTTGAAAGTACAAGAAGTAGGGCATCACATCGGCTGACCAAAGTTGAAGGCATAGGGTCAAGAGCACAAGATTTTAGAGACGAATGCTGCATAAGAGACTTCACTTCTTGTTCTATCCGTTAACATCTCAAATTCAGTGAGGTCGACGAAAGACAACTCAATGCCCTCTATGTCAGGTATATGACAGTTTACAGCACCATGACATTCGAGACGACTCCTAATATTCACTATTTTCTTTACAAAAAAACTTCCCGATGTCCTCGGCAAATTGGGCCCTATCAATAGTGGCAGGAAGGCAGTCGGCAGATGCTCTGTTTAGTAAGCGATTACTAGCGGCAAACAGCTTCTTTTGATCCCGCTGTTTTCCTCAATGAAATTAGTGTAAAATTCCCTACGAGCCATGTTCATCAGAGCAGTTGCTGCATTCCTCTTTACCTTAAAGGCAACCAGGTCAGAGTCTAACCTAGCTCTTCTCTATCTCTTTTCAGTCTTTCTTCTTTCACGTTTAGCCATCTTAATCTCCTCATTGAACCAAGGAACACGAGGTCTCTCTTTAATAGACCTGGTAATCAAAGGAGCATGTTTATCCAAAACAAAGTTCAGTGTGCTGTTATAACATTTAGCCAGATCCTCCAGGGCTTCAGGAGGATTTCTGCATAAATCCGTGGCAGCCAGGTCGGACTGGAAGGAATTCAAGTCGATAGATTTAAGCTTTCAGTAGGAGATAGTCTTCTCTAATAAAAATGGTTTTATTGACTTGAGACTAAACAAAACCGTACCGTGGTCAGACAGGAAACGGGTCGACACGTGGTGGATCTTCGATAATATTTTCAGATCGCCGAGAAATTACGAGATCTAAAGTATGACCTTGAACGTGAGTATTTTGTTCAACATCCTGTTGAATACCGACTGAGTCAAAGTTTACCGTGTCAATTACAAAATGCTTACCGTGTCAATAATTCAGTTGAATAAATATTTAATAATTATTTAATTTATTATTTATTTTAATAATTATTTTGATTAGACATTTTAATAGCTTTCTAGTTCACCAGGGTTGTCTGTAGTTGGATGTCCCTCCTGATCAGTTGTTATGCCAACTTCGGTACAATGAGTTATTGGAATAAACTGCCAGCGGTGGAGTTCCTGCTTTGTCCTTAAATTAGTTGTTTCACTACGAAAAGGCCTGAAAACCTGCTTAAATCTCCAGCCCAGGTCGAGAGATTTTTAGACTTCTAACAAGGCGTGTGTTGCATTAAACAAGAAGGAAATAACAGTCGAAAACGAAACGACGTCTGAGGACCTTACTTCGGTGGAAACCAGTGATGACGTTGCGAAATGTTGGCTGTTTTCTCAGGCTTGCCTCTGTCTGACAGGACGATACTTGCCTACCAGAACTTTCATGGCTGTTTTGGTCTCAATACTAACCTTTGTAGACAGAAGAGGCTGTACAAACCTACAATTGGCAAACTCCATCGTGGCCTCTAAGACCTTTAAAGCAGACGTTCTTAGGGCTTCGTCTCCTAATGGTGAGGGGACCGCCATTTTAAATGGTCTTAACTGCTTACAGAGCAAAGGTAGTACATTCATTTCTCAGTTATGTTAAGACCCTGATTATAGGAGCGGGCCCGTGATCGAACTTGCGACCTACAGCTCTGCAGTCAAGTGAGCTATCGAGTGAGCTAGCCCTGCGTGGAAGCTAACTCCTCGCCTGTCTGGGGGACAGGATAATAGAATGGCTTATCATTGGTGAAATACTTCGCTCACCATTTTGTCTTTCCACTGACCCCTTTCAATGATCAAGTCAAAATTTTGGGCATATACAATGCAGAGAATACCTCATGCTTATGACGTGGACACCGCAAGGAGGTTTTCAACAACTGTCATGGGTAAAATAAAGTACAAGATTTTTCAAGGTACTCTTCTGTCACTTTGTTGCTAGAGGTTCTGGGTCGTCGTTCAACCTCTTCATTTCATCTCTAATTGTGTGTTTTGTTGGAGACTTCACCCCCACGTCCATTACTTACTACTCTTTCTTTGATACTTTGCCTTTTTTTCAAATTCTAATCGAATTTGCGCACGCGGCGTTTGACTGCACCTTGACGACCCAGAACTTGCAAGAATGCTGCAAAGTCCGGAGACAATTTTGACATTTCCAGTGGCAGCATCCGTTAATGATTAGAGTTTCAGTCTTAAGGCAGCAGATTCCATGAACTTGAGTATATGAACAGGTTTGATCTATTCCAGAACCCAGTAATCCCTCGCCTCTATTCTCTATTTGGGTTTTCAAAAGTTACAAGCCTCATGATTTTGACCAAGGGTTCCGGTTACAGGTGGCCCATGCTCGATATATGACAATCGGCACTGATGCGTTAACTTTCGAATTAAAAGGAATTCTATGGTGAAAAAGCCATTGTTTAACCTACGCATAGGAAAGGATAGCCAGAGTATCAGGCCTTGGAGACGAGATTTTAGAAGGTGGAGTTAGAAAGGAAACCAAAGGGGGAGTTCTAATTAAAAGAACAGGATTTCACAATACATCTATCTCGATCTTCTTCTTCTTGACAAAAAAAGATGAGTCTTTCAAGACTCAAAGCAAATTTTTTAAAGAGCAACGAATAGTGCATACCTAATCGCGATTTCCTATAACGCGACGTTGGACTACAGAGGGTATTGTGTGTTATCCACTGCCAAAGATTTTTTATGTGTCTCATGCATGGTTCGCTGAACCCCTGAGGAAGACCTGATACTCAGGCTAGATTGATGTATAACAAAACTGAATGCAAGGCTGGCACTACGGCAAAGGGCTGATTTATTATAGGCCAATATTTCGGCTAACAAAATAGGGCTAAAAGCGAAGCTCTCGTTAACTAGACACGTATAAAAACGGCGACGGCTATGAGAACGGCAACAAAATCAATAGATCTAATTAGCAAAAAAATTGAACATGCAGCACACTTTTTTGTACATTTCTTTGCCGTTGTTTTGCACGACTCTTGAAACCTACAAACGCGGCACTGACAATAAAACAAATAAACCGAAAAGAAATGTTCTGTACAATACTTCTTGAACTGTTCTTACCGTTTAGGCCGTTTAAAGATTCGATGGACTACGATTTCTGTACAGATCTCACAGGAGAACAAAACAAAATGGCGGGTTGCTCCTAAGAGAAAAACAGGCATGCAGGCACGGTAGCTAGGCATTCGCTTAAACAAATGGCTGACTGCACAGCGCTGCAGTCACAGACTGATTGAACCATTGAACCAAAAATCTCAAATCGCTCAAGAACATGGTCTGCTGCCGGCTGATGTCCGCAGCAATAATAGCGAAACAGCTGTCTATGGCTACAATCCTGCTCTGTTTTGAGTTCTTTCAGTGTCGTGTTGATGTCTTTCAAAGTTAATGTTCACGTGCTACGATCAGTATTGCGGTATTCTGCTTGCAGAACTTAAAATGTCTACTTGTTATCTTTGCTAATCAGGTCTTTATAGATCCCACGTTCTTCGGCATATTCGTCAGGGGTCCTTTGCAGTCCCTTGTGGTTAATGTTTGTACCTCTTGCTAGGGTAACCCTAGCACCAGGGTTACTCTCTCTCCTTTTAAACAGGGCCTAAAACGTGACACTTCCTAGGTACACATTATTTTTTATGGAGGAATTGTCGTGGGTGCTCACTCAGAATTTTGTTGCGTTTGTTCCTGTTTGATTTTTTGTTTCACTGGCCCTTTCTTTTTTGACTTGCTGGGCGCCCCTTGCTGACCACTAGCATTTCTCATTTTCTCAGCTCCGCTATGAAATTTTCATGTTTCTATTCCAACGACATTCTTCTCCTTTGTTTTTAATCACTCGCTCTGGCTTTCTTCTCCACGTGAGTGTAGACATCAAAAATAACTTCGAAATGGAATCGACTTTATTGTTCTGTTTTCTCTCTAAAAGTCCGGTTGGCCATGGGATTTCCCGCCAAAAACAGCTCGAGTTGTCTGTGGTGTCGTGCCTGTTCATTGGGTTATTGCCCTCGCAGGGATTTCGCTCAGGAGGCGAAATCCCGAGGAGGCACTCTAGTAACTCGCGCTTATATTAAGGAGAGTACTTACAGCTGAAATGTAATCATACAGTCAATATAGAAAAAATCTCGATTTGCTTGAACAGGGGCCGCGAGGAATCGGTAGGTAATGATGACGTTTCTATTGTTTGCGCCCGCAAGTACGAAATGGTTAGGATGACGTAAACACAAAAATCCCAAAGGGAAGAGCTTACAATAGGTAGATTTTGTGGTATTAATTGTGCAGTCATACTTCGATACTCTTTTGCTTTACGTGTTATCAGTGACATTCTGTGGAGCAGTTGTTATGAAAGTTATGGACCAAAAGACACTCGTTAAGCGCAGATGAAGTTATAAGGTGCGTAGAGCAGTGTATATTTTTACACTTATAAGTGAGTTTGCCAGACACCAGCTGTTCACATATCTTTGATTGGAAAACCTTCAGCTGAACCTTGTCGGACGAGTGAATGATTCAACGGCTACTAGTTTTACATTGGTAAGCAAGTGGTGCGGACAGACGGTCGGTCGGTCGGTAGGGCGTACGGTCAATCTATTACCAAAATTTCTAGGATGGATGGATTACCAAATTTTCTTAGGTATGGGGCTCCACTCTCGCGCGAGTGAAGCACCGATATCATACGTTGTGTAGGCGTCATAAGATGTCCGACCTCCTTCACATCGATGGGAGACTATCATCTTCTCTGCCTTAAAGTTAGACACATGACCATCACAGTAAGTCATATTTGTCGTAGATATGTATTCGAAGACTTGTCAAGGTTGCCTTTTCGCGTTTTTAGAATAGAGAAGAGTCATTACGTCACGTTCCCATGGTACCAAAATTTCTGGATGACAACAAACCGAAATTCACTTAAAAAGTGAATTCGCACTGTTTCAAACTTAATCGATCTTATTTCATTTCATTTTATTTGTCAAATGTTGGCAAACTTTTCTGGGGTTGAATCCGAACCAGGTGATCTGTGACGTCATTGCGGGGGCCTGGGGAAAGAAATTTTAATGCCGTATCCCATAAACCAACGCGCGCACCAATTCAATTCAATTCAATCTGTTCCTGTCAGCTTTGGTTTATGGGATACGGCATTAAAATTTCTTTCCCCAGGCCCCCGCAGTGACGTCATAGATCACCTGGAAAGGACCGTATTTAAGTTTAGAAAAAGAAAAAGAAAACTTTTGTGTTTTGTTCACCTACTCCATAAAGGGAACGCGTGAAATTAGGAAGTTTCATGTCGCAGACGTGCAACGGCGGCTAAGAAATGTACAAAAAAAGTGCAAATTTGCTGCTTTGCTAATATAAACTTATTGTGGCTTTTTATTATCTACAAAAAAGCAAGAGAGCTACGCCACAACAATTTCATGGGTCAGGGCGAAAGTGTCATTTGCAATTTTGCGGAGCGCGCTCCTATGCTTAAGGGGATCGAGAACCCCGAGAAGGAGGAACTTGGATATTAAGGACAGGGATTTAGAAATAGAGAAGGGTCAAGCAGGACTTCCTTAGACTCAACCGCAATAGATGTTTTATAGATGTTTTATTTTATTTTTCTTACACAGTTGAAGGCACATTTTTGAATTTTTAGAGGTAGACAGTTTTTTTTATTGAGATGAAATGTTTTTAATTCGAGTAATAATAGTAATGGCAATGATAATGATTTTTTCATTGACATGAGTTTTTTTAATTGAAATGAATTTTTTTTAATCGAAATGAACAGGAGCTTGTGAAATGACTTGTAAATAGTGCTTTGACTGAAATTTTTTCTTCTTCAGCGAAATTAATTGTAAATAGGTTTTAGTAGTTAGTTTTGTTATCAATAAAAGGTTATGTCTCTTTTAACTGTTCTCGTTGCCGTGACCGTCGTTGTTGCTTAAACTCCCTATTGTTGGGATCCAGAAATTTGTTACCATGGTAACGTGACGTCACACTTCTCCTCTCTATTATATCCGTTCGTTTGACACATGTCTAAGAAAACTCTGCAGTCCAAAGTAATTATTTCACACAAATCATTCATCAACGATAGAAAAATCATCAAGACACCAAAATAAATTTAATTGAAAGTTGCTGAAGTTGCAATGTGATTTCTATCTATATTTCTATAAAATTTGGTAGAAACGGTTTAGGCTGACTGCGTTGATGTGTCATTCAGTTCTGTTTTTCATTTTGCCTTCTTACAAACCCCAAGGAAAATAAGGTGTCAAGATTAAACAAACTTGGCCCCATGTTTTCAAAAATGACGTTTTTAATTTAGCCCTCGAATATGCACCTGATTAAAAGCCGGATCCTCGTTAGACGACTGAAAAGTCTTATTGTCTTAAGACATTACTGACGGTAACATTATTTTTTTCCAAAAAAGCCTTTTTGTAAGACCTTGAATAGCAATTTGTTGGTTTTTACGTTTTGCGTGTTGATTCAACTAAACCGTCTCATGATGACCCGTTTAGTAGGGCCAACATAAATCAGCTCCTCTGGAATCATTAGGTTGTGTCTGAGCTTGTTTTTTTAGGTTCAATGCAACTGTATTCCTGTTTACAAATTTCTCCTAGTTCCTTCCCTCAATAAACGAATTGGTCATACTCACGGACTGTAAATTCTGTATGTATCAGTTAATATTACTCAGTGACAAGCTTTCATGGTACCTGTAATACACTTTTTGAAATGATTGGGTGTTTGAGTTAATGCAGCTGCTACGAGTGTAAATGTGCTTCAAATTTACTCTTGGAAACTAATATGCATCAGTTGTATGTGTGTCTGGCCGTGGAATCCGCTTTTTAATTGAGTCTCGGACAATGTATAGCTGGGCAAGTACCCTCAAGTGAAACAGTCTTTTTAGTAGAAAGTTCCATCAAAACAAGGTTTGTAATAATTTTAGACTTTCATTGCTATACTTCCTCGTTGATTTAAGTTTGCAACTCCTTGTGAGTGCGTATTTAATTAATTTAGAACATTATTTTTTCAACGTTTACGCCAACTGAAGCCGCCGAAAAGTGAAGGTTGCTCATACGTTTACTCATTTTAAAACAGTCTTCAGTTTTCGTGAGCCTTGGCCCGGGACCAATTAACTTCTCGTTCTCCATAATTGAGGGGGGCCAGAATTATGAAAGAGTCGATATCATGGAATTCCTTCTACTTCCTCTCATTATATAGCTCTGCACGAATAAACATCAGTAAGTATCAAACTTTAAGGCGCTGAAATGACTCTTTTATGAAGAAACTATCACGAAGAAAAAAGAAATTCAAATTTTCTTTACATAAAAACGAAAGAAAACTTTTAAGGCACTTTATCAGTAGAACTTGATGACTAAAAACAATTCGTTAAATTGACTGTTTTTTAACGTTTTCTTTTTTATTATTCATGATTTATTGCCAGCTTTG
Organism: Porites divaricata; assembly: GCA_038088405.1. Taxonomy (NCBI): domain Eukaryota; kingdom Metazoa; phylum Cnidaria; class Anthozoa; order Scleractinia; family Poritidae; genus Porites; species Porites divaricata. Next base: position 4,398,276 of record JBBMOI010000013.1, on the reverse strand, counting down.
TGGTGCAAAACGAGACCTGTTACAGACCAAGCCAAGATTCAAGTTCTTCTTCATCGAACCATCGAAGTTCTGAGAAATTAGTGGAGTTGGCTTTTTCTCAGTTCTGCCTACAAAAGATAAATATAAACTAAGAAATATGGACGTACTAAACGCCACTCAAAACGTGCAGCACACAAACACCTCAGCTGAACAAATACAAACAGACACGGCAAATTTAATAATTGCAGTGGCGTTACTCGCAAGCGCTCTTATTGGATGCAGTTTGACGCTTTTAGCTCTGGGAAAAGATTTCCTCCTTGGTAAAAATCCTCCTTCCGTATTGGTTAGTGCCCTTATTTGGGTGGATTTCATTGGCGCTTTTTCAACGGCAGTTCTTGTTTTCCATGGCTTTGTGAAAGGACCAGAGTGGATCATGTATTCTCCCCAGTGTACCTTGCAGGTTTGTCAGGAAAATTGAGAATATGCATACAAAATGCTCAATGATAATAAATTAAGTTCTTACTTCAGCTAGCTTGACTGCAAACCTCGACGTTACGTTACAAAGGAGAGTTAAAACTTCACGTATACAGCAAACGGCAAACGTCAGATTCAATTTGAGAATTTCTCAAAATAGAAAATGAGCAGGTAAAAGCTGCTCAAAACAATTCTTAATATTCTTGGATAAAAAATTGCGTGAAACACTAATTTATGTGTATAAATAATGAACGACAAGTGAATGAGAAACTTGGCCACGAGGCACAAAATTCGCGTTTGCCGTTCTCTGACGTTAACGGAAAGCTTGACCTCTTTAATAAGGGATTGGGACGAGACGAGAAAAGACGTTATTTTTTCTTCTCGGGCTTACGTCCTCGTTTATCGCGGCTTGAGTGCTTACACCAATAGGTTTCGCGTGTAGTAACTTTGCAAAAAAAAATAAGACTGCTCTCGCTCTCAGTCTACAAAGGCCTTTCTTCGTTTGTCTCCTTCCCCGTATTCCCCAGCCTCTGTTTAAAGCAAAACTTCGTTACTAGAATACTCATGCTTCAAAGCTAAGATAATTTAAACTTTTTTAACAGGGATTCTTCTCGACAGCATTTGGAATTTCTTCAGGCGCCGTTGTAACGTTTATGTCTTTAGACCGCGCAGTGTCGCTTCACAAACCGTTTTTCTACAAACAGCATGCCACACCGTGCCTTGCTCGGGCTTTCTGTATATTTATCACGCTATTCTGTGTAATATTATCAGCTCTTCCCTTCGCTGGGGTTGGACGATATATGTTAAGCAAAAGCTCCCGTTTCGTCTGTCAGTTCGATTGGTTTTCCGAGGATTTATCAAGCACAGTTTATATTCTTGCCTTAGCAACGAGTGGAACGCTTCTTATCTTTCTTATGACCGCTTCAAACATCTTTGTGTTCGTCATTGTTATAAGAATCAGGCGGCAAATGTCAGCTGTTTTGCCGTGGGGAGAGAATGCGAGGCGCTACAGGCGTCGAGGTGCCTTCCGACTGGAGGAGCGCATGGCAAAGTTTGTGGCTCTCGTTTCCGTTGTTTTTCTCGTTACTTGGTTACCAGTGACGGTAAGCAAAGGTGCATTTATACAGGCAAACCTCTTTTATACTGACACTAAAGGGACAGAACCAAGTGTCTGCTTTAAAGAGGTGTCCGTATTATAGAGGTAGGGAATGTGTGATTTTTGGCTTTCTGGGATCAAACGAACTGTCCGTAATAGAGAGGTGTCCGTATTATAGAGGTGTCCGTAAGGAGAGGTTAGACTGTACTTTAATTTGTACCAAGAAAGCGTTTATATTTATTTATTTATCATGAGACGAGAGAAGAAGAGCGCCCTCCCTCGTGCGAGAGACATGGGAAGGCATGTTAGCAGGCTACGTTACAATCAGTCCGGTTTCCTGTCATATATGACTCACATGGGATAGGTCATACAATTTGCGAATAGCTTATCAAAATGTGTTCCAGTGAAAAAATTTCTACCTTAGGCAGAAATCTTGATTTATTAACAAGTAAACTTATCTATCTGGATTCTAATTAGATCACCTTAAAATAATTCGGTAACTTCAATGACCTTATTTGCCTCTTCAAGATTCTTCTTGAAACTAACTATGATAGCGAGTTTTCAGAAGACCACTTTCAAGATTGGTGATATAATTATAAAGTGGTGTTCGACTTAGAACACGCTTCAGACTCAACGATCTGGTTTGCCTCTTTGCAAGCAAGATTGACCGGCTTATTCTACAAAAGATGAACTGCTTCACCCTTCAAACTAACAGCGCCTGCATGTCGTCGGTTGATTTCAATTTGATGACCGCTTTCCTTGGTCCAGTTGTTCGAAGGCTCATTAGCGCCAACCCAGGGGATGAGTCTGAATCCGTGTTTCTTTTTCTTTTGTTCAAACGCATTTTCTCCTTTTAGAGCATCATCAAAAGGCAAACCTATTAGCAATTACTGGTAAACTGAATTTGCTTTTAAGCTTTCACAACTGAATTCCAAATTTGTAAATTTGGGTTATCTTAACAAAGGCTGCCATACCACTCCAAAAAGAACCTGGAACACTATGACGTGACACAAAAAGATGGCAATGACAGATTACGCGGTCTAAGCTGTCCTTGCGAACACTCTCGTAGGTGACCAGCTCTTGTTGCGACCACCTTTGTGAAACCACGTTTGAACTGTGACTTAAACTTTTTAATAAAAAGCTTTCGTTAGCTCATTCTCGTAAGCCACTTTTTCGAATTCCAAGTGGTCGCTTAGGAGAGCTGCCGTGTTTTTCTTTCGTTGCAGCCTAAGGCCATTATTTTAGCTCAACGCTGAAAACGCCAAAATAGTGAAGGTTTTAGTAGTTTCATATACGGTCTTGGCCAGGCATTTTTGACACAAACCTAAAAGCTTTGTTTAAATGTGCGCTGAAACATCATTCGTAAACACCAACGTTTCCTGGGTACATCCTCTTCTTCAATTAAATACGCAGCGTTGTGGACGTAATCCGGCCCATTACATGTACTACGACCTTCTCACCATGACTGTAGGCGCAGGGCACGAGTCGTTTATGTTTAAATCTATTTTTCGTTATTATTGATTTAATTCTTTTTTATTCTTTAATTTTCAGATCCGCCTGTTCTGTAATGCATTTCGGGTGTATCCTAGCAACCAGCTTGACAGCCTGTCCCTCAAACTTGTGGTCGCTAATTTCCTTTTAGATCCATTCACTTACGTTCTGTTCAAGAAAAACTTCAAAAGAAACTTAAAACGCTCCATCAATGAGCTAACTGAATTCATTGGAGACGCCAGTTTTAGTCAAAGGCTTAAAAAGCAAACCAGCCGTGATAATAGCGGAAATAAAAAGGGAAATAAATCTGGAGTTGGCCACGGACAGTTTGCAAAGACATCAATGTGTCAAGATGATAAACCAACCATGCGTATTGTAAATCTTGACACTGCGGCATAAAGCTTAATTTGGAAGCATATCACAAAGTCAGCCACCTTGGTTTATTTAGGGGATCCCACATCTGGCGACTCATTAAGCAAGTCGCTACGGCGATCTCTACTGGAGCGGTCGTGAAGGCAAAGTCCTGGGAGAGAACGTCACCGTATCCCACCAAATTTCAACTTTATGCAAACGGCATCCAAAGAGAGACTGCGGTCTTTCTCACTCATTGATTTCGCTGTAAGCATGTGTTATTTTTCACTCCTATAATCAAGAATTAATCAGTGACGAGGCGTTTTTGATGCTGTATGATTCGCACAAGCCTCAAAACCTGGATTTTCCGTACGACTTGTACATACCCGTACACAACATTTGACCTAGGTTAAGGATAAAAATTTTAAAGTGACAAAACGCAGGGAAGCCCTGAATTACTGGAAAACCAGAAGTGTCAAATACTTTTTTGATAAAGTTAAAAATAATCTATGATAGGACTTAAAACCAGTCATTGTAAAAAATAGGAGAAAAGTCTACCTTATTTCTCACGTAGTAGCGACCACGCCTCAAGACACGTCACGTCACGTTGTAGGATTTGCCGCTACGGCGAAAGGTCATCTCCAAGCCTGCGCACTGACTCATTTTTGGGCTTTTTTACTTCCGGCTACCGTAGTAGAGGTGACGGTAGCGACTTGTTTAAAGTCCCTATTAGCCTGCTCCAGGCTCCAAAACTAGAGTAGAGAAAGTACATGGGAAAGTTGATCGAGGAAAGTCGCGCGAAAACCATTTGGGGGCTGCACAGAGACGAGGACGTCTCTCGGCCCATTCCCCTTATCTTCCTCTTTCACTTTTTTCCGTTGCTGTCTTCTCAGAGTTTTTAGCCGTGTACCCTGTTTACAGGCTATATAGTGCCCGTCCAGGGGGGGGGGGGGAAGGTAGCTCCATTGTTTTCCACCTAAGTTTCTTGACCCACTCCGCCTGCCAGTATGACGTCACATAGTAACGGGCAAGAGCCTCGGGTCGCTTGTGCAAATTAGCAAGGGATACGACAGTTGTTTGGATGAGCGAGGTCGAGGGAAAGCTAAGAAGCTAGCAAATATCGCTATATATTGCTAATTTGATCGTAAGTGTGTGAGCTTTGTTGTTACTATAATCGGAAAAATTTCCGTATAACCCCAACACTAATTATGCATCCGCCTTATTGTCTTCTAAGACAATGGCGAATTCCCCAGATTATTGCATGTATACATCGGTAATAAATACTTACTGCGTTAATAAAAGAGGATTTTAATTTCTGTCTTTTTTTTATCATCTTTTTCTACCCCTTTCTTTCCCTTTTTCCCCTCTCATTCACCGACCACTCTCTCCAGTCCCCTAGGTTTCCTTTTTCCTTTTTTTCTCGGTAGTCGGCGAGATTTGAACCAACGCTTCCCTGTAGCTCTGGGGTACCTGTCTCTCTACCATACCACTAGACCACGACGATTTGTTGAGATTCCCTGGTCAAAAAATTGATATTTTTTTGCGTGCTCAAGTTCAAATATACATAACAAAAGAACTGAAATGTGTATTCATGTAAATTATTCACGCTTTTGCTTGTAACATATCCACGAAAAGATGCATCTCTTAACAGTTTAATGCGTATAGCTAATGCACGCTGGTGAGACTGAAGAGCTGCTTTGTAGTCATGCAGTCTTTTCATGTGTTTCTCCAAAATGCATTCTTCTTACCAAAAGGGCTTGCTGGATTGCTTGTAGAGCTTTTGGGTAGTCCATTTTTTTTTTGTAAACTTCAGTCAGGTCTTAGTAACTTTTGGCAAGTGCTTCATTTTGTATATGGATGAGTGCTTTCATGTTCTTCTCCAAACAGTTTAATGCGTATAGTTACTGCACGCTGGTGAGACTGAAGAGCTGCTTTGTAGTCATGCATTTGGTATTATGTTACTCCGATGCTAAAGCAGCTGTCAGCAGTCTTTTCATGTGTTTCTCCAAAATACATTCTTCTTACCAAAAGGGCTTGCTGGATTTGCTTGTAGAGCTTTTGGGTAGTCCATTCTTTGTTTGTAAACTTCAGTCAGGTCTTCGTAACTTTTGGCAAGTGCTTCATTTTGTATATAGATGAAGCCGCTTGATTCTTCTTTCTGCCGAGATGAACTGTTTGTTTGGTGGTAATCAGTGATTCTTGACATAAACAGTTTTATGGGGTCTTCACAATTTAAAAGCCACAAAACGTGTGTCACAACTCTTTGGAAACTAACCAAACCAACTGAGATTTTAACTTCTCTTTCGACATTCTGTAGCATCTGGAGAACCAAGCTGTTTGTATATTGCTTGGTGTTAGAATCAGAGAAGGACTTCGTTGCTTCGCTCAATAAAAAGGCAATTTCGCATTTAAGCGGTTGATTTAGACAGATTTCTGAGTAGCTTTGAATATGAATTTCACTGGTAGCCTCCTTTGTTTCCCTTGTCATTGATGAGATAACAAGTAGATCCCAGTCCTCAACTCCACTGCATTCGAGTAGTGCCTTGTCATAAAACTACTTGCACTAGAGAAGTCATTTAGGGACCGGTAATTAACGGCAAGTATCTGAAAAATAACAAGCTTAAGAATTGTTTGCTCTGGGTTGACGCAATTGTCAAGTTATGACATAGCCTCCTTTAAGCACTCGACTCCAATCTTTGTTTCCTTTCTGAAAAGGTAATTGATTCCCAAATAGCAGAAGCATTTTCCTCTTCCGTGGAAGGGATGCTTCTTGAATTTCATTCACTTTAGAAAGAAAATGTTTCGTTTTTCCTTCGTTTTCGAACGCTAGCTCTTTCAAAGCTCGAGAGGTAAGGAGTTAACTGAGATATTTTTCCTTCCTGTGTTCACTCGCTGCTTTTATGGCTGTATCGTATATGTAATCAAAGTTTTATCCGTCTCTCGGACTCCAAAAAAGTGAGTCAAGAAACATCTCTCCTTTTACTAAAATGACGAAAACATTGGCAACTGTTTTGGGATCTGAACAGCCCTCCACCAGACTTTGAATAATGCTTTCCTTATCTTCGTAGAATGCAATATATGAGGCCATTGAATGCCCCGTAAGAAATTGTTGATTTAGCTTCTCAAATAGTGAAATGTAGAACGCTTTTAAACGACCCTTTGAGTCATCAAACGTCTGTTTCATCTTCTTTTCTCCCTTTTCTCTTGCAAATGACTACAGAAGCTTGTGCAATGTGAATGCTCCCGGTTTAGAGCTTGAATCGATCAGCAATTTCCTCCGAAGGCTTTGTAATATCTTTATTGCTTCGATAGTCCCCGTCTTACCTAAAACAGCTGCAGCCACCTCTGTGCTAAAGTTGTCGGGAAGAATGCTGAAAGATACAAGTGCTTCTTGTTCATGCGTAGTTAGCCTCTGGAAAGAGGAGTCAAACAAGAACTGTAATCGGTGACTAGCTTGGTAATCTGCATTGTCTAACCGTTCAAGGAAACTTTGTGTTGAAGACGTCATGAAATCATCTAGAAAATGGCGCGGCTGTGCACTATCTTTTTCAGATACTAAAGAACACATTAATCTCATGGCTAAAGGCACTTGTCCACAGATGTGCGTGATTTGAGTGGAGTCTGCAACTCCTGCATTTGGAAGTAATTCAGAAACCAGAGTTTGAGCAGAGGCGTCATCCAGTGGTTTTATTCTTAGCTCCCAATGGCCTTGAAAATTAAGGTCCACATAGTCAAGCGACTGTCTTGCGGTTATAACAAATGTAACCTTTTGATTTCGCCTAAGAATTTCTCCAAAAAGTTGTATGACCTCTTCCTTTAATTTCGGGCAATCAGTTTTTAGCAAATCATCTGCATTGTCAAAAATAACTCAGATGGCTTTGAAATTTCATTGAATAGTAGACAAATCTCATCATCAATGAATAAACGCTGATCGGGCAGTTTGGTGTGTGTGGTGGGTTGCCTCAGAAAACTAAGAAACTTTGAAGTCAGATCTGCTTTGGAATGGAGTCCTCTTAATGAGATCCAATAAACAGGAATTCCTCGAGACTGGACAGCGTGTCCTACTGCAATCGCGACAGAAATTTTTCCAAACCCAAGTGAACCGCAGATCGACACCAGTCGGGTGGACTCCGATGTCACGTGCTTGATGATATCCTCGCACTCGCTCTGACGACCTGTAAAATTTGGAACCACGGACGGTAGAGCGGCATTTGAGAAAAATGGCTTCTTGCCTTTAAGGAAAAAAAACGAAATAAAAAGTCAGCAGAAAACAAAAGCTGAGGTAAATTACTAAGTGGCTTTATCTGTTCTGGAAGTCAGGACTAACGGTCTTTCTAAAGAGTTTAAAATTACAATTCAAGCATAGAAATGAAGATCCAGGAATCACTTCTCCTCGAAAAAGTTCTGTTTTAATTAGAATCCTTTCTCCCGTTGTTACATACATGGCAAGCCGTCGAATTTTTTGTTTTACATTTTTTTAAGTCTTAAAATCTTTTAAAATGGTGTTAAAAGAAGAAAATCAGGAGCCCGAGCCTGTCATACAGGAGATAACCTGCGTAGCCACCGTGTTCAAGCGAGTTTATGACGAACGTTGGAACGTGAGCGAACGAACTCGCCCGGAAACACTTGCTATGCAGTTTTCCTTGTTTGTGACAAAATTCTAGAACCCATCAATAATTATTTAATACAGTGTCTTCAATCTCTTGGAGGGACAGAAGGATAGCTTCATAACTCTGCAGGGCTGCAGTGACAGAGGCATCAAAACTGAGCCATCGTGTCTGGCATGCCTTCTTCAACCTTTTGGTTAATGGCTTCTTTGTTTTCTCAGTGTGGTTAAGCTGGACCTTTTTCAGCTCAATTTGGCACTTACGAAAACAAGCCATTTTCTTGGGGGAATTGTGGAAATAGTACCAGAGTTGCCTTAAAACATCTTCTACTTCCCTGATGTAATTTAACTCCTGGCAGGTGTCCGAGCATGCTAGTGCTAATCGGTGGCAGACGCAGTGCATGTTAAGCAACTCCATTGACCACTCCAGAAATACTATAACATACCATAATGCTCTGTTTGTCACCCCAAAAATTTGAATAAGCATTGTTTTCAGTTTCTCTTGGGGCCATTTTAACTCCCAAGAGAAACTGAAAACAATATTTGTGCAAAATTTTGGGGTGACAAACAAAGAGCATTATGGTATGTTATGGTATTTTCTGGAGTGGTCAAGTGTTCTTTCCTACCATTATACTTGCCCCATCAGTCTACTTATATCCAAGTTGCAGGCTGCTAAATCCTTCTTAACCAGCTCTGTAATGGCTTCTGAGTTGCAGCTTGCAAAGTCTTCTAGCAACTCGAAGTCGCCCCTGTTCTTTCCTGCTTAAGCAAAAACATCCAGAGATCCTACAGGCAAAGAGGTTATGAAAGTTTTCTTGCGGCCGCATTTCCTTAATACAGGAGGTTACTTGATTTGAAGTCCAAATGATAGAGTCTGAAATTTAACAATAAACATCGATAATCTATTATGTTCGCCGACAAAAAGGCATTAATGGCTCAGATAAAAAAAAATTTAGAAAAAGATCGTTTGATGATACCTGATTTACTGGACTGCACCTCTGTTTGGACAGAACTGTTCTGTGCATTGGTTGCTGTATTTTCTCGAGACCGATTTGGCTCTAAAAAATGATAATGAAAAAACTTTTTTAAATGGTCATCTGTTTCGCCGCGGCTATTTTCAGCATATAGAAAAAAAAAACACTATACCTGTTTCCTGTTGAGACTGCAGTTGAAGAATTTCAATTTCACAGGGATCAGCATCGCTTGGTAGTCTTGACTCTTTGGTTTCTCCTAAAATAAAATTACCGTCAGCAATGACGCCGTCACGCAAAGCAAAGGAAAAAACAGACGTAAAATCACAAGGAAGAAAAACTTACTGCTGGTCAACAAAAACTAGTTTACTTTAGAACAATTTTGTATCAAAAACATCAACACACTCACCTTCACTTCTTGCTCTTTTGCTAAAAAAAGTTGACCAGAGAGGACTGTCGTTTAGCCATTTTTTCATACAAGCTCCGAATATACAAGTTTCCCAAGACCACGTGTGGATTGAGCAAGTGTCACTCACTGGATACCAAGAGCGGGAATTTTTATCTGTGTCCTTTTGGTTGCATTGCGTTATTGGCACGAGCGCAAGTCAAACTTTGATGCAGTCAAAAAAATTAAAAATGCTTTTCTTACCGGCGATTTTCTGTATACCGGTAAGAATGAAGTTTCAGGCAACTTTCCTAGGAAGATACATCACAACAAATTTTATTTCTGCAGATGTAGCATGCATGACTCTTTCATTGGCATCAATCCATGCAAAAAACGAAAATGATGTTCTACACGTCTGACAAATTAACCAATGTTTTCGAATGCGTCATGTTTGTCAGCCAATTTCATGTACATTGTAAGATAAGTACTTTAATACATCGCATTACATTTGATTCGATTTCAAAAGCAAACTAGTGCCAGATGATTGCGAAAACCACTCGAAAGCTTTCGCGTGTCTTTTATTCTTCATTGTCAACGAAGGATTATTCAAAGACTATGTAGACAAACCCGTCGCATGCATCAACGCTATTTTCATTCGCTTTGTGGTATCATATTACGGCTACAGAAAGAAGTAATCGGGAGCGGATTAGAAAACACGTTCAAAAATCACGAAAAAGAACATTCAGGGCATGATGAAAACAATTTCTTTTTCTATTCTATTTTTTACTTTACAACTTTTTTTAATCCTCTATTTTTCGCTTTTCTCCAACAATTTACAGCCGGCGAAAGCCTCAGAGTAGCCGGCGATAGCGCCGGTTGCCAGCGCATTCCGACAACCCTGGTCAAGGGCATTATTCATGAAGATGTAGAAGGTTGTTGTCTTGCTTTTTTGGTGGATGGAGGGTCATCCTTGCTGATTGGTTGTTTCCTTTTATTAGAAGTCTTCTGGGGGCTTTTTTCAAATAGCAGTATGTGCATATAAGGTGGATCGCTTACTTGGGGCCTTTTGCCAACATAGGCTGCTTGTCCATTGTTCTGAAGGTCGTTGTAAATATACCAACCCTTTTTAAATCCTGAATAAAGAACCCTTTTTTCACACCAAAAGTGGTTGTTATGGTGATAAATAATGGCAGTTAACTCATAAGTTTGATTTCCAAAGTTGAAGTCCAATTTTGCTGAAAGTTTTGGCTGAACAGGCCTGTTTTCATCTTTGTCTAGCTCCACTGGTAGAAAAAATGGGGCATTTAAGAGTTTAGAAGTATACAGTAGATTTCCATTGCATATGTTTGTACCATTCTCATCCTTTTGAATGCAAAGATGTTGTGAAATGCAGTGTTTTCTATTAAGGTGTTTCTCAACAACATTTACTGGATCATAGGCTGAATTGGAGATCTCCATGATGTTGATACACTGAGCTGTTGTGTAGGAAGTAGAGTCTGTTGGTTGTGGTACGATTATGCTGATGGTGTGCACTTTTTGAGCATTGAATGGTCAGTGAATGTTTCATGAAAAGTGCAGCCATCCTTTTCTTTGTTCAACATTCCTTGTGATAGTGCATCAAATATCTGAGAAATTGATGCCATTTCTCCCAGGCGAAAATTTTTGTATCCTTTTGTTGGGTTGTTTTGCAAGAAATTCCACAGTGTCATCTTTGATTTGTGAAATTGTCCTTGTTCTCTTAAAATGATTGCTTCAAGGAGGGAATCCACAGTGGAACTGGATGGATTGAAGTCTGCGGTTGCTGGTGATATTTGCCTTATGAAAGAATGAAAAAGAGACTCCAGAAATGTGTCTGTGTGACAGGAGTTTGAAATTTGTCCTGAGCCATAAGTAAACGACTGGAATGATTGCAAGGGCTGCTGCTGTATGCTTATACGTTGCTGATGGCATGGCCTTAAATTGCATAAGACTTGATGTTTTCCACATCCCTTGCACTTTTGTTTAACAGATTGCTCAGTTGACTTTGAAAAATGATTAAAATCGGGGTGTTGTGCAACTTGTGTCCGTTTTCTTGGCTTTTTCTAGTTTTTTTTTTCTATTAAATCTGTAAAGCGATTAAGGCAAAGCTACATTCCCATCCTTTGTACCGATCCTCCTTCCCGATGCTCCTCATAATGCCCTAAGAAACACTTGTCATTATGCTGAACCGAGTTTCAAATTGCATCTTTTTTTATGTGGCTGGTCCTCATTTCAAAGGCTTGCAGCATCTGGCGTATGGCACTTTTCTGTTCCTCCTTTTCTGGGTTAAGCTGATCAATGGCAAGGAAGGTAATGCATCTTCGCTTGCAAAACTTCTTGCAAATTATTTGAAACATTTCTCGTGTCCCTTGATGATCTGGTTCACCTTTTTTGGTAGTTAAATTGACTTGGACAAGAAGTTCTGTCCACAGTGATGCCAGTTCAGTATCTTGGGCTATTTTGCTGCATGTATCATTAAGAGAGTTTTTGTACCATCTTCCAGGGATGAAATGTTCATGTCTCAGCTTAAAGTTGAACGTTTTCAAAAAAGAAGTAGGTGTTGTTCATTTTGCTTTCCTTTGAGAACTTTTACTAGCTTATGTCCATATCCCATAATGGTTTTTGGTGACTTGATATTGATATAGTCAAACAATTGATCCATTTGCCTGAGGAGTTGCTTTTCATCTTTAGCTGAATGAAAGTTGTTCACCTTGTCACAATTTGTTACTTCATAATGTTGACTTGGGCTACATTTAGTTTCTGGTATCATTCGTTCTTGAGCATGAAGGATCTTTTTTTTTCTTTTAAGGGGAACAGATGTAAAGTTGGGCGTCGTCACTGATGCATAAGAGCCAATAAATGCTTCTTTAGTGGCTTCTTGCTTCTCAGCTTTCACCAGTATATCTGTAGCTATATGCTAGCATTTCCTTCCATGTATGCCTTCACTGTACGTTCTCCACCAGAAATCCTACTTCGTTGTAGGCTAAAGTAGTTTTCCACATCATCTTGGTTAGTTGTTCGGGGAACAATAGCTATGTCTTGATGATTTATTTGCAAGTAGCTGACTAAGCCTATAAAACCTCTGATAGGACGAATCAGGTCCTTGTATGTATGCTTTGAAATGAACTGTTTCCAGTGCTCTTTCAAGTTGTTTTTTTGGCCTTTTGATGAGTCTTGGATGTAATTAAACCATCGTTGAAGAACAAGAGTACTTGGAGGAGTTGGCGTAATGCATTTTTATCTAGTGAAATGCTGTTCATTATCTTGAAATACTGTGCTGCTTTTCTGATGTACTCTCTGGTCATTAGAGTTTCTTGGAAACCAAACTTGCTATTTGACATGATGTCGTCAGCCACTTCATTACAACAGGTTTCCACTGCTCGTTTAACAGACATTTTATTTCTTGATGTTAAAAAGAGGTGCTTAAATGACATTTTGGTTAGACCACGTTCAGCAACATCCATGAGATGAAGTAAAGAAATGTCAAATCCTTCGTATGTAAGTTGGCGTTTCTGTGAGATAAGAAAACTTCTTAGTTTTTTTTATCATATGAGGAGGATCGGACAACCAGAAGATTGGCTTATTATCGTTGTGGGGATTGTCTGCAGTCCAGTTGACAGGACCTTGTTGGTTAAGGTGGCTGAACACAGTTTTGCGGGTGGTCAGCGGTAACTCGCGTGACGGCAAGTGTTTTAACTCAGACAAACAAACATGGCGGCGAAAAAGCAATTGTAAAAAGAATTTCTCAAAATCTACGCATTAAAATTTTGTGATATTTGGAGGAATTTTTACTTTTATAGTATTTTAGATAATGAGAACTTTAAAATGGAAGTTGAACAGACGATTTTTGTGACACATTTAATAATTACAGTACAATTATATTATAAATTATCTAAAAACCCCTCTGTTAAAATTTGGTCAAATAAGTTTCAAATGGTTATGATTAATTATAGTAAGCTATGTGCAAGTTTATAGGAAAATCTAATGAGTGAATTTTCTGTAAACTGAGCAAAAGTGAAATTTTAAGCTTGTATTCAATCGTTCATGTTGCCATGGAAACTACGAAAATGTCAATTTTACCTGTCAATCAAAATCTTTCATCAGTATATTTTTTATATCCCAAATTTCAGCTTGTGAGCTGCGACCCTTCTCTTGCTATAATTTGGCAAATGACATACTCACAAACTGCCAAAACTGTGTTCAGCCACCTTAAAGAAGGCAGAACTATGAGTTGCCCCATCACACACTCCATAGACAACTTGAACTTTCTTTTCTTTTCCTTTTCCAAACTTTGTTTGACTTAACTCGTGTATTGTTCTCCACACACACCCACTAAGTATTTTTGAATTTATCCTATGAAGTGGGAAACTAGCAACAGGCCATGTAAAATCCCCTTCAATGGAAGACCAAAAAAACTGCAAGATGATTTTGGCGAGAGGTTTGGTTTCTTGAATGACTGGGCCTTCCTCATTAGAACAACAACTTTCCTCACTAGAAATGTCTGTCTCAGTAGCTGATATGCAAGTTTCACTGCTTTCATTGTTACATATGTCGGAACTGCTTTCCATGTCTTTTATTGCTTCAGTGAGACTGCCCGGAATATTGAAATCTTCAAACCCAATAAGTTCATTTGTTCGTGCACAAACGTTTATGCCTCTCTTTATGTAGATTTCATCCCAGTGAATTCCACCAATTCCTTTACAATTTCTCCTGTCCAGTTCTTGTGAAAAAGCTTGCGGATTTTCCACAGTTATTGGATCACAAGATTTTGAAGACTGTCTGTATGCATTTACGGTTGTCATGCATGGTATTGGTAATATTTCCCGAACCAAGTTGTATCGTCCCTTTCCACACCTATTTGCCAGTTCCACGCACCATTTTAAAACCAGTACTGGATGAAAACGCATACCTTTAGGATGTGTCTTCTTGTTAGACTCTGTATTGGTGGTCTTTTCTGATTCTGCCTTCAACAGTGAAGAAACAGTGTCACACAAGAGGGTATGTAAAACAGACTCCTTCTTGAGGTAGTCTTTGGTTAAGCTAGATCTATTAATGCAGTGAGGTTACTAGCTGTTAAGTGGACATTCTTGGGAAGTTCCATGAGATTCTCCTTCTTTTTTTCTTTACTGAGACAACTATGAAGCCTGCTATTTGTTTTACGTAAAGTTCCTATATATTCTGCCATGTTTTGACAGTGAGAGATGAGTTGCTGATGATCCAAGCTTGTCAATTTTGTGGGAGAATGTGCTGATGTGAGATCATGAGAAAAGACATCTCTTTTAGGTAATTTACGTCAATGCACTGTCTAAGAAGGTTATTACATGGTTTACATCTCAACTGTGTATTGTTTGAAGACAATTACCACTTTACATTTGCTTCCATTGAAATCAGTACTTCGTACAGTTTTGTTGATGGTGCTCATTTTCTGTTTTGGATTTTTCAGGGTATGGGATACATCCACATGAAACATTCTTTTTCCGTTTTGGTACTTGTTTTTATGGTTGTATTCTTCACAGGCAGATACCCATTGTTCTTCAAAGACCCCATGACATATTGGTAGAACTTGAAGGCTGTTATATTGTGACAAGATTTCTTCAATGAGACTTGTTAAGAAGATCTTTATATGTGTTTGGACAAGGTACTGGGTTTTTATAATTTGTCCAAGTGCTTTTTGTTTAGCAATAACAGAATCTTTAAGGAAGTTAACTATAAAATTCTTTGTTACTGGTAGCCAAGCCATTATTGAATGTCTTTTTCGAAAGAGAAAGGGTAGATTTCTTGTCGCCAAATCTCACGAAGAAGTCCTCTTCTTCTTTGGTGGCCTCCAAGATCTTTTCGAGGACTTCCTCTGATTTAATTTGATGTACCTTGCTTGCCTTGCCTTGGTTTTTGCTTTTTTCTTGATTCAATTTCCCTTCTAATAGCCCTCTTACCATTTCTTGCTGTCCTTCATATGCTTTCCTCTTCTTTATTAATTCAACAAATGGCCCTTTGCAGTCCATGCAGATGAAACATGTTGCAGAAGAAACATTGTCACTTGTATACAAATATTCATTTTCAATAACCTTTGAATTCTGTACGTCTATTTTGTTGAGCTTTCAGTTCTCAGTCTCGTTGTTCATAATTCCCGTGCGTTGTTTTCAAAGCCATGCCAAAGTCAAGCAAATTGAAAGCTATTCCATGTGAAGTCACACGTCATCTCCAGCCAATCAGCGTGCTTTTTAACCGTGTGATTCAGCTTTGAGTATGCAATTCTGTTAATATCACTTGCACGGCCATCATATTTCAAGCAGTGCTTAATATTCCAGCAACACAAAACCCATTAGTACGTGCATATCGCCCAAAGGCACCCAGAGAATTGTAACCCTCCACTAAATGCGGACTCAGAAAATTTTAGCCCTCTCCAAATGGGCGCCCAAAAAACCGTAGCCCTCCCCCAAAATTTACCAACCAGCCCTACCCCCAATAGTTAATGACCAATCCCTGTAATAACCCTGTCATTTTTGTTGCACAAGAGAGTTTTGCCGTCCTCTTATCTTTGCCATCCTGTTACATCGTCAGCTCACTACTATTGTATGACAACTCAACCTGATGGAGATTCACAACCTAAAGCTGATAAGGCTGTAATATTTAGCCCACAAAAATTGAATTGGCTGGGAAACCCCATTTAAAACTAAATCTTTAACCTTACCTAACATGCTGGTATACAAGCAGATAGGATGGAGGAGGATGAAGGATAGACTATCAGACCAAAATTTCATACTATTGTACATATTTAGATAATATTACTATTATAATCATTAAACTACCAGTTTTTTATCCTTTATTTATAATAACTTTCCTTCTTTTGTTTTGAGGTAACATATCACCTCTAGCAATTATTTTAATTTTTGTCTCTTATCCAATCTATCAAGCTGGTTACCATAACAAACTTTCACTTGTTTCAATCATGACTAAACAGTCAAATACACAAATCAATTTTGTTCAAACCTTGAGAATGTATCAGTAGCCCCAGGAAGATGAGGTATTCTTGTTGAGCCAGTGGAATGCATGATTTTTTTGGCTGGCGGAGAAATTTGAAGCTGCATGATGCACAGGCTCAGCTTGCTCCTGGGGATCCCTTAAACTTGCGGTCTCTGGCACAGAAACCCCACATTGCTGTTGATTCTGTCGATGTGCATATCCAAACTCCCCAGCAGCCACTGAAAGATGTTTTGAATTTCTTGTTGTTCTACCTGATACATGTAGATTTGGTAAAACCAGCCTCAATTGATTTACACTTGGAAATAGCTGTCTTTCCTCTATTGGGGAACCTGTAAGGGACAATGAGGTCGTCAGTAAACTAAAAAGAAACTGAAAAGCTGGTATATTAGAGGGTTAGTGCAAAAACGTTCCTTTCCACCCAAGCACAAAAGTAATGCACAAGTCAGAATTGGCCGATCCAGACCATGGCTGGACCAGTCATTTTGAAAAATATTTAATGAAATAGGCTTTCTCCAAGAGTATTTGATTATAGATCACCTCCTTCGTGCATACTATTTAGGATTTGACTGATTTAGCTGGATAGTATCGATTGATATTCTCATTAATTAAAAGTAGCCTGCATCAGAGACATAATCAAACCCCAGTTACATGTCGTAACATCTGCAAGGCAGCACTGATATCTTAGTTCTGGGCCCCCAACACACTCAATGAACAACTGATTGGCAAACTGGCAATGGATTGATGTTTTACAGGTCAATTATGTCACATACTCAAAAACCCATTCAAGAAGTAATAAAAAAGCCAAGATATTCCAGTTTGATGGAAAGGATTCCTTTTAAGTAATTTGCATACTGGCCAAAACAACTTCAAGCACAATTCGAAACTCTTCGACTTCATGTTTGTTTTTCTTGCATTCCATACATTCTACTCGTTTAAATCCTTAACATATTTTATAGAGTCAATTAAGATAATTTAAAAGTTGAGTGAATGCAGTTAGTACAAAAAGGAGAGTGGCGTGAATGCATCTTGCAATGAAGTTAAATTATTTTTGTACCATGGAAACAATAATCTAACACTTAATCCAGAGAGTCAAAGGATGCGTCTCCCATTCAGCAAACATCGCCATACCCTTTTCTACTCCACGATGACGTTCCATGTCGATATTTGTTATGGCCTCTTCGGGAATACCAAGACGTCGACCAAGCATTTTCCTGCTGGTACTAAGATCTTCCACAAGATTGTGCAGTAAGGTGTCAGACACTTGTCCGTTGTTTGGATTTGACGGTAACAACACTGCTGTACCAGCTGTGATACAGCAATGATGGAGGAAAATAACTATCAACACTTGCCAGGCAGCTTTTCTTTTAAATTTTTCATTTGTCAGATCAGCAAGTTGAGCTTATAGCAGAACTACCCTGCAAATGCAAACAGACTCCCAGGTGTAGCAGGGCAAAAAAGAAAATTGCCGAGCAAAGTGAGCTGAGCATAGCCTGGGGGGGAAAAAAGTTAGGGGACTTCAAAGACTTTGTTTTGATGCCACCCATCCACCCACTTTCAATTATCCTGTAACACATAAGTCAATAACATGACAATAAGGTAATCAGACCTGTGAAATTATGATGTTTTTTTATGCTTGAATACCTCACCTCCAATAACCTTCTTGCACATGTGCAATGCAAATTTTAACACATATATAACATAGCATTAACAACATCTGTTAATATTCATTGGTCATAATAGTGCTGTGCACAGATTCTAAAAATAGCCTATGTCTGATAAGACCCCCCGCATGACTCAGACAAACTTTGCCTCTCACTCAAAGACTTTGTCTGCACATTTACCGAGTGTTGAGACAAAACATTGTTTTTTTCGCGTATTTTTATCAGGATATGGTAAACAACAAGCGTTGCAGCTGGGAAGAATATGAGAGGGACTCAAGGATCCCAGAAAAAGTGGTCTGAGTCACTAAATAAATCCACTGAGTCAGTTTTCAGGATATCCAGAAAATTATCATTGAAACCTCCCTGAAACATTTCATGTTTGTTCACAAACATCAAGCAATTCTAAAACAGGTTTGGTCTTGTAGTGGACGAGTTCCCCGAGCTTGACCCCAGCAGTCTAAAATGTAAACTAAGTAGGTCTCTCTATTTTTCACGAAAATTTGAACTTATCGAATATCTGGTACGACAACGACTATTTCTACTTCGGCACAGAAATCGAAATTTCTAAACAAATATCAAATTTTCTTTGGGTTCCCCCACCTTTTGCTCCCCCAAGCCACACATGGCTAGCTTCGCTCATGGATTTTCTTTTTCATCCCACTTCACTTGGGTCGGGGAGCCTGTTTGCATGCTATAGCAGAACGTGAATTTGCATCTAATACAGGGGAAAGGACAAGTGCATCCAAGCCTTGTGGCTCCCCTTATAATTTGCGTTCCTAGCTCCAGCCCCTTTTTTCTTGGCTTTGTTTTTCAATAGTAAAATATTAAAAATTGTTGCATAATTTCCCTTTATTTCTTCCGCTTCCCACCCTTTTAGAATTCCGGCCTCGCATTCTTTCCCCTCTTGCCTCCTGTATTCCTTTCACCTCCTACTCTCTCAGGTTTCCACACCAACACTCTGTCAAACATGGAACTTCCCAAGTGATTAAACTAATTGTTGTTATTGATTGAGAACAATAGATTTTTGGGTAGTTTTTGGTGTTATGGATGGGTGTAAACGGCAAATGAAGAAATACATAAGATTGAAAATTGAATACATTGCTGGCAAAATTGTTGTTTGTAATTTATATCAATGATCTGCGAAGCTTTCTGGAATACTGCTGTGCGTCCCTCTATGCAGACGACACTGTGATTTACTGTTACGGCTCATCTTCCCAGGAACTCAGTGATAAGCTAAATCGCGACTTGTTGGCCGTAGCGCAATGGCTAAACGATCACAAGCTAATAATTATGGCACTTAACCGGGGCAGGACAAGCTTATAGTCGGTAGAGTACTTGACTGCAATGAAGGAGGTCGCGGGTTCGATCCCCAGGGCCGGACCAATACAAAGGGTTGTAAAACAACTGAGAAGTGTAGGCACTGCCGGTCTTGCCCTGATAACCCCGTAAAATGGTGGGAGATAAAAATAGTGTGTTCAATTAGTAATTTCGAACCAAATACGTTAACACTCAAATAAAGTGTGTTTTTTTTACCAGCTGAACAGAAGTTCTCTTTACTTCCGTATTTTGTCTGGCGCTAGAAACATGGAACTAATCAGACGGACTCTAAAACCGGGGCGTTGATTAACTTTCACCGCTATCATTTCAGTCTGTCATTTCTTACCTGAATTTTCAGGCTGTGTATCACGTTCATCCTGCCCTGATTTCTACTCATTTATCCTTTCCTCCAATCTAGCCATGAATTCTCTGCTAGCTGTGTGCTCTTCGCAAATCTGCTTCAAAACATTGATATCTGCACTTACACCCTCGAGAATCGTAGCGTACTCTGCTTGTGCTCCTGTAGCAATATTTCTGGTCTCTTCCTTCTTTGCCTCTTTTGTAGAATGCAATATCGCTTTTATCTCACAGATGTCTGAACTCACTTCCTCGAGAAATTTGATGTACGCTCGAGTCTTGTCTCTGAGTTTCATTTCCAATATGCGAACTTCATTTGTGGGAAAGTCCGACTCCGTCAAGCCACCAACGGCGTCAATTGGGACTGCCGAGACACCAAGGGCTTTAAACGCATCTTTGGCGTAATTCACGCGCTGATCAAAGGTCGCTTTGTCCATGTCAGAATTTTTCGGGTGGCAAAGTGAATTCCTAAGACGACGAAGCTGATCAATTGCAATTGCAAAGGTCTCCGCCTTGTTTCCACCCGGGCTGAGCACACTTGCGTGGAAACTATCATAAGGTATTGCGTGAGGTTTCACGTACAAATCACTGAGTGTGGTGAAGGAACCTGCGCTGGCTGGTAAGGCAAATTACCGCGCAAATATTGTAGCCTGGAAAAGACTGGCGCAATCCCAGTCATTGTAAGACTGGTGAATAGGAACTTTAGTCCTACCACCTTCTGTAATGGCAAACAAATTTCTCACAGCAGTTGAATCATCCCAGGGCTGGAAACCAGGGAGACCCCCATAGGCGTTGTCCCACGTGGTTTTAAACGTCTGCCGTAAGACTTTTGGAAATTCATTTAATACTAACGAGGAGAACTTAAAGAAGTTCAGTTGCTCGTAGCTAAACGGCTGTAATGTCATCTCTGATGGTCGGTGCTCAAACCCGTCAACGGAAGACCTAGAATGTAGTAAAAAAATCAGATTAATTGGCAGATTTAGCAGGCATTTTGCTTGGAATAAATGGGGTACGTACAGGTGTTAATACGATAAGAAATGGGCCAATTTTGAAGGTAATGTAAATCTACACTCATATCGTTTTGTAGTTCAGGGATGTTGCAAGCAGTGAAAGTCAAATTAGTATCATCTGCGCATATTCATGTGGTAGTATAATCAATTATATTACAAAGATCATTTTTATATATTAGAAACAAAAGTGGCCCAAGTATTGGACCCCGGGGAACACCACATTTTAGAATAGATTTGTGGCGGCCACGAACTCTGATATACCCTAATTTTCGTCAGTAGGAGATCATGAACTAATGTGTCCAAAGCTTTTTTAAGATCCAGAAATAGAACTCCACTTATTACTCTTTTGCCTATATCAAAACACCATTGATTGGTAAGATCAACAAGGGCAGTTACAGTTGAGTGAAGGGATCTAAAGCCAGATTAACGAGTATCTAATATGCTATTTATAAGTAAATAGTGGAAGACTTGCGCATAGACTAGCTTTTCAAAGACCCTGGATACTGTTGATGAGACTGATATTGGTCTATAATTATTTGGATTATTACGTTGACCTTCCTTGAACAGGGGGAAAACTTTTACCAACTTCCAGTCGTCAGGAATTCTAAACTTAAGTGACAGATTAAACAAATCAGTTTATTGTCTGTAATTAACTGGAGCACCCGCTTAGGTGGGGTAACCCACCTCGTCCATATAATCTCTCATTTAAGTTTGATCACGTTCACATGATAGGTGGGGTGATCCGGCAACGCGGATAGCCCGGTCTGGCAGACCACGTAACCCTCTCAACCAGGGACAAACTTTGCCATGTAAACTTTTCTAGGTAGGGTAACCCACCTAGACGGGGTCGGATTGCTAATACATCAAATTCACGTAAAACTAACTTTGGCGATGGCTTTACATCAATATTGACGGTACCAAAAGGAAGCAACAGCACTGAAGGTTGCAGAAAAAGAGCAGCGAGTGAGTGTAGAAGAGCATTAATCGCCAGAACCATGGTTTGTCATTACTTTTCTTGTTTACATGCTTGGCGACCATTCAATGATATTGAGAAAGTGCAACTCGGGATGGCGGGGCTGTGAAGTTGCATGTAAAAGGAAAAATGAAAGGAGGGTTTAATTTTTACCCTACCTGAGCGGATTATCTCACCTTCCAGCGTCCCCCACCTCCATGTAAACAGGCCCTAAGGTCGCGGAGGACACCCTGGACTCATTGTTGTGCATTTAGTTAAGGCGTATGCATGAAGTACAACGACTGATATCGACATATTCACAAGATATTCATAACTGGATAAAGGATGGGCGCATAATTTGAAGTGTTCACGTGCACGTGTGGCACGAAGACTGCGAGCAAAATGTTTATTCAAAAGTAACAAACGGGCTCTAAATCAAACCTTGTTTCAGTGATTTGGAAATCTTTAGAAATTTCTACCAATACTCTTCGTACTGTAACAGGTAATTGCGTGACGAAGTGTGGTGTGATGCTGCATGCTGCTTTCCAAATATATGGCTGCCATATTTGGGCTTTTAAAGAGCGTGAGAGCGAATCGGACGAGTGTGTAAAAAGTGAAGCGGTCTGAATAAAAACAGTGGAAACTTGTCATTATCGCAATACGTTTTATTCGCTGAACCCACAGAGTGTAACATTGGTGTCAGGAGGGGGATAAGCGATAAGCATGGCCGATGAAAGCGGGGAAATCATTTTAAAAACTCAGGATGACAGCAAAACGGACGAAGCTACCTCGCCAACAGCGTGCTCGGGGGCGAGTATGGACGATATCTTGCAGGCTCTGCACTCGTTAGGAAAACAGAACAGTGGAATAGAAAACAAAATGGAGAAACAGGGATTGAACCGAACATACACGACCGCCTAGGTGCTTAACCTACCTTGACGACATAATTTTTCACGCTATGACCTTTGACCTAGAGTTGAGACGCTTGAGTCTTGTTTTCTCCCGTCTACAAGCAGCAAACATGAAGTCGAGTCCTAAGAAATGAGACCTTTTTCGATGGAATGTTAAGTTTCTCGGCCCTGTGGTCTGTGAGGATGGATTTACCACTGATCCTGACAAAGTAGAGGCTGTTCAAAACTGGCCAGTGCAACACAATACCAAGGATGTTTGATGTTTGAGATTTGTTGGCTTATGTACCTATTACCGCCGGTTTCCGTTCCTTCTCCGATGACGGCCGTCCTCTGCATCAACTGTGTGAGAAAGGCCAACCCTGTAACTGGACAAAGGAATGCAACGATTCGTTTCAGCAGCTCAAAGATGCTCTTGTGTCTGCCTCCGTGCTTGCATACACCCACAGCGCACAACCCTTTGTACTAGACACTGATGCCAGTAATGATTGCACAGGGGCAGTTCTTTCTCAAGTTCACAATGGCGAGGAACGAGTCATACTCTATTATAGCCGTGCACTCAGTAAACCTAATCGCAATTACTGTAAAACAAGGCGTGAGCTTCTGGCAGTGGCAGTTGTCCGAGCAGTTGAGAACTTCCACCCTTACCTCTATGGCAGAAATTTTACTTTGAGAACTGACCATGGCTCTTTACAATGGCTGCTTTCTTTCAAGAACCTGGAGGAACAATTGGCAAGGTGGCTGGAAAAACTGCAGAGCTATGATTTCTTTATTGCATATCGGGCGGGAAAGATAGACGCATTGTCGCGGCGAGCCTGTTTCGAGACAAAATGCGTCCACTGCCAGCGTCAAGAGGAGAAAGAATTCCGTTAGGGTGGCCTATGCAGCAAGGCAAATGACGCCCGAGGAAACGCCCATGCACCGCTTTCAAGCCAGTGATGCCCGTGTTCGAGTTCTTTCGGCTGCAATAAATATTTTGATTTATTCGAGGATTAAATATTTATTTGTTGTGGCTTAAACCGTCTCACCTGCGATCCGTCAGATCAGACGCTGAGTTGACGGATTTGCCGATTACGCCACCGCGACCTGGATTTTCGTGAGAAAATTAGCTGTAATATCGTGCTCCGGTGGGTTCCGTTTGCGAAATAGAAGAAAAGGGACAAAAATAATCGCTTAGTTCAATTTAAAATGATTGAAACGATAAAATGGTTTAATGGAGCAAGTGAAGAAAATTACTTGGTTTGCCCAATATATTGACTTCTGGTTAAAATTTCGAGCGATGGCCACAAAGGCTACAATCGTTGGTTCGCTTCCTTTGAAGCAAAAAAAGTCCCATCGCTTGTGGTCTTCTGAAAGTAAGAAGGGAAGGCTTTGAAGAATTGTTGTTGTTGTTGTCCTTGTTGTTTGCATCGTGTACATTCAGCTCGTCGCGTCGTTCCGAAGGCCAAAAATGAACTGAGCAACCAGGTGTGAGCAACCATCCAAGTGACGACGCAACTTTAACCGCTGACCTCCACGTGATAAAACTTAGGATATTGCAGTCTCGTTTTCATCATGCAGTTTGGATATCCTGTTGAGGGTGGGCAATTTTTTGTGTTTTTTAGCCTTCCTTCTCATTTTAACCAGGCACAGCTTTCATCGAATTTGGAAACATTACTGTTTTTGAAAAATCTTGGCAGACTTTAAGTTGTTTCTGAAAAGTTGTGATAGGAAAGATGATAGTTAAAATACCAAGGTGTTCACTTTGTGTGCTTTGTATCATACCCGGAAAAGCCATCAGTCCTTGACAAAGTCTACCGTTTGCATTACAGCTCTTTCAAAGGAAAGGGCTAGAACATTTTACGAGTTTCTTTTTCATTGATGTTATTATTTATTTTGATGTTAGGTTGTTGCTGTTATCGACCTGTTTCATAAATTCAAAACTACAAAATGCTGCACAAAAAAGTTGTCTTTGTTGAGTTTACCAATTCCGTTTGCTCTTGCTCAGATGTCGAGAGCCAAAGGAGATTTGAACACTTTACAAATGCTTTGTAGGGATATGGGTAAGCTTGGAATTGACTGACCAATTATGATGACGTCTCACAACAATGAAAACTGTAACAGCCTGCGAGCAAGCTCTCCACTTAATCCGTCAGTCAATCCGACTATGCCCAGCCAAATGTAATGACCCTCAGTGGCCCGGGTGGGGGGGCGGGGGGGGGGGGCTAGGCACAGTTGGATTTGACTAATGCATGATGGATATTGAGAGAAGTAACGCGCGAGTGGCACGCAAAAGGAGACACGGGCGCACGGTGCTGGGAGAAGTGAGAGCTCACTCGCAAGCTCGTTTGCCACTCGAAATAGAGACGTTGATACCAGGCCATAACATTTCTTGGTAGTCGTGCACGTTCGCTCTTCAGTGAGCCACTGCGGTTTACGTCAGGAAATCCGAGGAAAACTTCGAGCTATTTACATACTGAGCAATGTCCACTATGGCTCCACGTCCCATGTTCACCTTAACGACATTGCGACAGTCACACGTGTTAAGCGCGTGCGTGCTTTTGTCGGGACACTTTCGAAAGTGTCAAAATTTGACTTTTCCGACAGTTTTGCGTTCAAGACTTCAGTCCAGATACAAAACGTCACGAGCTGGCACCGCAGCGTAACATTTACTGAACACCAAAATGATGCATAAACTTTCTTAGACAAGAAATAGGAAACTCGCTCAAACTGCGCAAAGCCCAGTGACGTCACTTTGTTAATTTTAATGCGACCAGCGAAGGAGAACTCAAGAGATATTTTGCTGTTCATAATATTGATTGTCGACATTTTGCACTCCACGCAAGCATGCAATCCGCTGAATATAAAATGACAGTCGTACTCAAATTACTCATAATCACACATAATTATGCGAATGTTTTGATAATCAGCCAATCAAAACTACTACTCGGTTTTCGGGTAGTGAGTGACGTCACTGGACGGCATTAGCGGCTTGTTGATTCAGACTATAATAGCGTAACATTTATGGACACCAAAATGATGCATAAACGTTCTTAGACAAGAAATAGGAAACTCGCTCAAACTGTGCAAAGCCCAATGACGTCACTTTGTTAATTTAAATGCGACTAGCGAAGGAGAACAGTCGCCCACTGACGATTTAGTCAGTATTAAAAAACCCACCCACTCCCCCTTACCATCTTCGAAATCACGGACGTCTTATAGTGTAGATAAAAGGGA